>JAFMPE010105303.1:0-27560 GCA_024759925.1 Ficus religiosa | reverse complement strand
TATTTTTCCACCCTGAAAACATAATCAGAACTCAGTGTGTCACAAAATTATATGTATATGTATATGTATATGTATATATCTGTGACTGATTTAAAATATGTAAATTTTTTCAGTCAACAAACAGCTAGAGTCGGGGCAATTTGGGCGAAAAAACTCTAGTGCGCTAAAAACTCCCAAATCATCCAAAATAAACGCCTTTTGACAAGAAAAAAAAAAAAAATGAAAGTAAAGATAAAGCTTACGAAGTCTGCGAAAACGGCTCCAATGGCCATACTGCGAACTGTGTCGTCGTCTAGCTCCGTCATCGACATCTTCACCCCGATGATGAATTCTCGGCTGGCTTTAAAGTTTTACACCTGTTTCTGGTCGGAGATTCTTGGAGATTGGAAACAAAGCATATTATTCTGAATCACGAACGTGAAGTTTAAGGTTGTATTTATAGGCTCGTATCTTGAATCTACTTGGAATTCTTTTTTTTCATGTAACCGACTAAATTATAAAATTTTAGTTCAGAAAAATAGTGTCTTTATTTTGACTCCAACTCGAATCCTAACAAGGTTCAACTCTCATCCTACATTATGTCATCTCCTAGGTTAGTTCTCAGAATTTGGGCGCTACTCAAGGCGATATATTTATATGAAATTACAAAACGGGCACCGATTCCTATATTTTTATTTTCTAGCGAATTAATATGTACTTTTGAATATTATTTCTTTCTTTCTTTGTTTTTTTTTTTTTTTTAAGAGATACATATTGTTTGGAGATAAATATTTTTATTGAAAAAAGGAAATTTCGTTAAGTTCAATAAGAAAATATAAAGACATCAGACATAATAAATGATCACGTATTATATGAGATAAAATCCTTCGACGTTAACATATCCATGAACAAAGGTTAATGACGCTTTTAAGGGAAAGATGTATGCTCAACACACATTAAAATCAAGCACATGGAAAGCTTTTTTTTGAAAAAAAAATCTCGATAATCGATGAAATATCCATATTGATCGAAGACCAATACTCATTAATACTAGGGCTACCACTAACTTCGCATAAAAGTAATTTAAACGGGACCAAAACGACGTCAAGACTCGAAACGGCAGACAAACAACCGACACGAAAGGGAAATAAATATTATTTCTAGGTATGTTAAATCAAAATATTTTATAAATTTAGGATTCAATAGTTAAGAACATTAATTAAAAAAAAGTTAACAACATTAAAAAATTAGGTTTCGTTTCGTGTTTAAGTTTAATTCCAACTAAATTATACTGTTTCATATTAGTTTTTGTCCTTTTCTAAAAAAATAAAAATTTATAACTAATTTTTAAAAAGTCAGTCACTTTAACTTAAAAATTTCATCTCAAACTGGTGAACCAAGTACAAACTAAATAATTCACCAACAACATAAATTTACTTATTCTCGTAAAAAAAAAAATAATCAAAAATCAATCAAGGAAGTTATTTTTATATATAAAAGAAATGCATATTTTTATTGTTGTATGTGGGTAAACATTATTTTTTACGAAATGTTTAACTATTGAAATTTGTAAAATTTAATTGAATTTTTTTATCATGACGACTATTTTTATACTAGCGTAAATGACAATTAATAATAATAGTAAATAAATAAAATTATTTATCTAATAAATTTATTATTTATTGTTATTTAATTTAATTTCATAAAAACTTTATTGTTTCAGGTATAAATAGAAAGAGATGTTTTTTAAAAATTTAACAAAACAGAACAAATATTAATTTTTAAAGGACTTTTTTCATCAACAAAGTATTTAGAATACTCGAATGACATTTTTTATCCTTTCAAAAAGAAATATGACATTTTTTAAGTTAAAATAAAATCAATTTGGACATTTTAAATATATTTAAATATTTTAAATAATTTTATTTCGTAAAAACTTTATTGTTTCAGGGTATAAATTGAAAGAAATATTTTTTTAAAAATTTAACAAAACAGAACAAATATTAATTTTTTAAAAGACTTTTTTCGTCAACAAAGTATTCTGAATACTCGTATGACATTTTTTAAGTTAAAAAAAAAAAATCAATTTGGACATTTTAAAATTTTAAAAATACTTTATGTAAAATACATAACATAATTAGATGACAACTTTCTTTTTTACGGACCAGGACTCTCAATCCTGCATGTACTCTAACTATAGTCTATATATATATTAATCAAACTCAAGAAAAATTTTCTTAAAAAAAAAAAAAAAAGGAAAAGGAAAAAGAAAATAAAAGCAGACCCTATCGTGTCGTATTTGTTGGAAAATCAAAACGCGCTATATTCAGTGTCGTTTGGGTTTACCGCCACTGGCAACTGGTTCTTCTTCTTGCTCGCTCCAACTTTTGAGAAACAAATCTTTAGCGCTTTTTTCTTTCTCTTCTCCATCCCCAAACGTCAATGGATTCCTACTCTCCCTTGCTGGAGAAACTCCGGGTTCCCCAACCCTCTCTCCAGAAATTCGCTGTCGTCACGATCTTCTCGAAGCTTCGATCGGCTCCGAAGTATCTGGACTCCGATTCCGATCCTGGCAGAGAGGCCATTAACCAGTGCCTCCACTCGGCCTCGCCGGCCGTCGTCGATCAGTCCGTTCGGGAGCTCTGTCGGCTCGTCGCCGACGCTCGCATGGACGTTTCTCGTGGCTTGCTTGAGCTCCACTCCGCTCTCGAGGGATGCGAGCCTCGCTTCGTCGACCTTTTCGTCAAAGCGTTGGGCTTCCTCGTTCGATTAGGGTTTCAAAAGCACAGTCGCAAATGGCGGTTTGGTTCAACTGAGACTCATCCCCTTGTCAAAGTATGAGGAATTGCGTTTTGCAGTTGAATCGCACTGATGTTGATTCTTGAATTAGAAGTTTGGTAGAAATTAGGATTTGTTTTTGTTTGATTAAGGATTTTGGTAAGCAATTTGTGGCAGGTTCTGTCGAGCCGATCGGAGGTTCAATCTGAGCTAGTGCAACAAGTTTTGCTGTTGATGGTACATAACAAGCAGTTGGGAATGATTGAACTTTGTGAATTTTTGAGACCGTTTCTGAATTACTCGATCTTAAGGATACCGTTTTCAGATTCTTCGTCTTCAATGTTTGCGAGGAATCTGATATCGTCCATGGCGTCGCTTTGTTGCTCTCTTTCTCTCGAGTCTATCCCTGTCCTCAAGTTGTTAACAGAAGTTCTTAACTACATCCCTTGCAAGAATTCAGAAGTAAGTAAACTTGTCATCTAAGTATTACTCTCTTCCCTTCGTTTGCTGATATTTTCTTTTCGTTTCAGGATTCCAGGAATTTTATTAATTTCGTGGAAAATATAGTCGATGCACATGTAGTGGTATTGAGACATTTGGCTGGAAAGGGAACGGTATGTCCTTTAGATTTTTCAATTGTTTGGTTTTCACTTTTCATCCAAGAGCATTTCCAATGCAATGCCAAAATCTCTGTCCCAATGCCAAAATTAGGCATTTGGTAAGAAAAACATTCTCGAATGCAATGCTATATTCAATGCTAAATTTTGGCATTTGGTTTCTATTGGTTGATAGGTTGACTTTTTCACTCAATTACAAAATTCTTATATATTTAAAATTAATTTTTTTTTTTAATAATAAGTCCTAGGACTTGAATTTCATGACAAAAAGTAGATATAGCATTTGAATAGCAGAGTGGTGGAGTACAAGATAAACAACCTATTAAATATGTCATTTTAACAATTTTTTGCGAAAATATAACATTGACATTAGCATTTGCATTGGAAATGGTCTTTAGTTGTTTTGAAAACTTACCACCACGTTTAATGGCAGGGACTTGTGGATAAACTTCCTTGATATGTTTGTCCTCCTTCATTTACCAAATTTTCTGTCCTTCATTGGCAGTTAATAGCTGAGGGTCAACTTTGCAGTTTGCAACTGTTAGAGACCATTCTTTCCGCAGGTTCTAGTCATAGGTCCTTCTTTTGGATTGAGCCCATAGCTGAACTCTCCAGGCGTTTATTGTGCGCTCAGAAAGATCTTGGGTTTGAATATGTACCCAAATTATCTTCAGCTATTTTGTCCCTATTTGTTATCCTCGTTCAGACAGAGCTTGAGCATGAACAACTCTCTATACTTAAACTCCTCCACTTTCTTTTGACATGGAAGTATGGAAATGGTATGCGTACTAATTTTTGTCCAGAAGATAACTGTTCTTTGGCATTAGCATTTTGGTTTTGCTTCTTAAAGAGGAAAATAGTAAAAAGAATTCAAGTACACATTTATTTTGTTAATGTGACATTATATTTGAATTTTGTGAGCATAAGTTTCTCATTATCATAAACTACAAACAAATGTGATATATATTTTTGTATTTATGCTTTACTTCTTGAATGAATGCTTAGTTTTTTATTACCTTGAATGTCAAATTATCTTAGCTTTGCTTTAATTGTCTCCTAGATCTAAGTGATTATATCCATTCTTCTGATGGTGTTATCAATTTTCTATATGGATTTCTTTTGCTTATGTGATCCTTATTTTCTCTTCAGGACCTCTTGTTGGCGGGATATCATATACTTTGAGTGAAGAGGTCTTATTAATATTTCCTGTCATCAGCCTTCTTTCATCTCCTTCGAAATCAGTAAAAGGAGCCGCAACCGATCTTCTGATCATGTTAGAGAGAATCGTGGGAGGACCTTTTGCATCAGCAAAGATTAACCAATCAAAAGAAAGACAATTTCCACCAATTAGCACACTTGGAACTTTGGTTTCTAGACTTCTTCAGAATCAGTGGTTTCAGGTTCATTTACCTCTCCACTTATATTTTACAATCTTTTTTTTTTTTTTTTTTGGGTCTGAATATGATTATATTAGCAGCTTGCTGAAACCAATTATTTTGTCTTACTCTCTGAGCAATTATGTAGAAAGCAGAATCTCGAAATTATTTTATTTAGGAATTCTTGTCCTTGCAGAAACAAAGCTTATAGCTTCTTGTTAGGACCCAACACTTATACACTAGAACAAGAAAGACCACGACAAATGAAGTTTTATTAAAAGCGTTTTTGTTTTCTTGCAGGATCAATATTCATCATCCAGTCTGTTTTTAAGTTTTGCTTCTAGTGGTGAAGTTGATGGCAAAGAATTACACACCGTACCTAGATCTTGGGCTTCTCAATTAAGACGTTATTGTTTATCGATAGTTGACAGACGAAAGTCCCTTCTTCCACTCTCTCCGTCTCAACGAATTTTTGTATCTGGTAAATTGTTTAGACGTTTCCTTCCTTTGTCCATCTTTCTATCCATGCAATTATTTGATGCTCCATATGAATTATTTTTTCTTTTGAATTAGTAAATTTCGAACGCTTGTTGTATTCAATTCTTCTCTGCAATTTGTTCTTGTAGAAATGCCTTTGTTACTGTCTGCAATTGCTGGTGTTTTGTTGATGCATCAATCATTAGGAAGTATCTCTGTAGATACTTTGACTGCTATTGCCATGATGGATCCTAAAATGGGAACTCAGTTTTTGCTTGCAATCTTGTTTTACAACAATGTATTCACCAAGAAAGAAGTAATTGGCCAAAATATGTTGGTAAGGTTTTTTATTTTTATTATTATTTTATGTTGTTTCGTATTTCTTTTACTATGATGCTGGACCTCTTATCTGATTCGTAGTGTTTAGTATTTTCCTCATTCAATTGTTCTGCAGCTAAAACTGTTAGGGATGCTTCCAGCACTTGCTTCAAATTCTTGGATGATGCCACTTATAGTCCAAACTATCTTGCCAATGCTACAGAAGGATTCTAAATTGTATGTACTATATTTAGCATTTTTTTTCATGTGGACTTCATTTTGTTTGTATCTTTATTTCCTGTTTCATCTTGAGTTAATTTGATCTAGTTTACATCGCTGCCATCCAGGAGAGAATTCTGTGAAAACATGTTGGTGTATCCAAAGTATATTTGCTAGGTTTTTATCTTGATTGTCTGATACTCTCATTAACTGGTTTATATCTTCAGAACTTTACATGCAACAGCCATTCGCTTACTTTGTCAAACTTGGGAGATGAATGACCGTGCCTTTGGGACTTTGGAAGTAAGATTCTTATTTTTCTGATGGTCGGAATACCCTGCACCTTTAAAATGAGTACTTGACTTGGAAAACTATGGAAAAATGCTGCAAAAAATGCCAACTTGGTCAAACTAAAGCTGATGTTGTGTACTTTCCTTGTCCAGTTTCTGGCTGTTATATTCTGATGGATTTTGATTTCTTCTTCTTTAGGGAGTATTGCTTCCAAAAGGGTTGACTGAGTTCAAGTCAGAGAGAAATGTATGCATCAGTATTGCTTCTTCCATTAGGGATGTTTGCAGAAAAAACCCTGACAGGGGTGTGGACCTTATCTTGTCTGTTTCGGTATGCTTTTTTTTCTTTTTCCTTTTTTGGCAGTCATTTTGTTTTTATTTTGTCTCATGCAGACAGTTCTAAGGTAATTTCTTTTTGTCTTTGTATGAACATATGAATAGGCTTGCATTGAGAGTCGCGATCCTCTAATTCAGGCTCTTGGTTTTCAAAGCCTTGCTCATCTTTGTGAAGCTGATGTAATTGGTAATCTTGATTTTCTCTGAGCTTTTATATTTAAATAACTATATATTCATGATTGTTGATTTGTGCTTATGTTTGCTTCCTCCCATTTATGTCTTATTTATAACTGAAACTTGAACAAATGCAACTCCTGCTATATATTGGATAGAAAATCTCGTATTTTTAGCGACCACTGAAAAATAAATTGGGCATTTTTTAATTAATTGTATACTAAGGAAGGTCTAATTCTCTTTTTAAGAATTCTTTTTCTCCGTCAAAACTTTTTTCCTGATAACAAAATGACTAAACGGAATACAATGTGGAACTTTGTGTGAGCCTGGGCATTGTGGTTCAGCAGCTACTTTCTGATGCCATATAGAGTTGACCTCAAATTTTATATTCATATGCTCCCCCACCGAAATAAATGTACTAGGTTTGCTAATGGGGATCCTTTTACATATTGTTTTTTCAGATTTTTATACCGCTTGGGACGTCATTTCAAAGCATGTGCTACACTACTTCACAGATTCAATTCTGGCACACAGGTGAACATCTCTATGGGCCCATTTGATGCCTTCATTTACCCCATGTTATCACCTTTACGGATTTATTGTTGATCAATTGAATTGTAATTGTAACAGTTGCTTCAAGTATCACTTTACTTTTTAAAAATTTTGGTTTTGGATATTTCACACGCCTTGGTTTATTCTTATTGCAGCATTTGCCTTCTTCTAAGATGGGGTGCAATGGATGCTGAAGCATATCCAGAAGCTTCAAAGGATGTTTTGCAGATTTTGTGGTGCATTAGCACCTCTACTTTCCCTGATCGGGAATGTCAATGGGAAAAGGCAAGAGTTTCTGCACTAGAGGCCTTGGTGCAATATGAGGTAAATTTTGCTAATGCTTTCATATCTGTTGCCTTTTTTTTTTTTTTTCCCTCTCTCCCAGTATCAATAATGAACTTGAGCTTTGCATTAATGGGCTATCATAAATTGTATGATCTTTGTTGTTGGTATAACTATGCGTTCTCCTATTTTTTTTCATGACTTCCCAGGTATCACATGTTGAGCAACAACTTCCAGATTTCAAGAAACTGTTCACAGACTTACTTTTTTCTGAAACAAATCTGCATGTATTGAGGGCCATGGAAGAACTTCAAGTCAAGATCATAACATATGAGCATATGTAAACAATGCATATTCCTTACTGCATTAGTTTACGTGGAAGAGAAGCTTTTATAAAAACTAATTTTGCAAACTTTAATGTGTGTATGCTTCAGTACAAGGAGACGACTGCGAAAGGAAAAAGCGGTTGCAGGAAACAAAGTTGAGAAGTTGCTGGATGTGTTTCCTCAAGTGATCTTCTCTTCAGGTATCAGGAGTTGGTTATGTCATGATTATGTTAGGACAAATTGTTCAAGGTTTCTTGCTTTTACATAAAAGAAAAAATTTCCACTACTTTTTAATCAATTAGATGCTTATATAATACTAGTAAAATAATTGCTTTGAATTAGTTGCATACAATACAAAAGCGGAACGTTTGCCTATCAATGAGATATGTTTGGAAAACGGTGAAAATGGTGTTTTATGATTCTTCTTGTTAAAATAACTAAATTTACTGTTAGTTCCATCTAATGACAAATTTCTATGTACGAGTCTGTATATAGATTGCTTTCTAACTGTAAATCTATAACTTTAGTATTAATCTTCTTACTTTTATGTATTGTTCTTATATGTGACTTGTACAGTTTTACCACATTTTAGCATTTAGTTGCTGGGTTTTTAACGTGTACCATCTCATCTGCAGGAAAAGGTACTAATGCTAGAGACTTTGCTGGTGCGGCTCTGTTATGTCTTTCCTTTACTCCTAAAGATGGGAATGACCGAAGGACATCAAAGGTAAGATTATTGTGACTAAAAATTCATTGTTATATTTTATTTTTTATTTTTAACTCTAACCTTATTCTTGTTACAGGGATTAAGTGATGTACATTCTGAATATGAGAAAGCGCTTCTAGAATTAGCTACATCTCTTCAACTTTCAAGAAATGTTTTTATTGCTCTTATTTCTCTGCAATCCTGGAAAGCTTTCATGCGTCGTTGGCTGAGAGCTGATATTTTGTTCTTTGATGCTAAAGCTCCATCAATCAGCTTGGATAAAACCACTAAAGCTGCAAATGATATTCTGAAGGTACAATATCCATTTAAATGGAGGGAAAGAAAATCTGAAAAATTAATTATTTATGCGTTTGCACAAGTTATAATCATTTACTTGCAAATTATTCTTTGTAAAATCTAATGTTACTTTTTTCTGTTCTTTTTCTCCTTTGCTTTTATCATGCAGAGAATGGTACATATAGCAAAAGATGCCATCCCTAGATCTTCCGAAAATATTGCTCTTGCCATCGGGGCACTTTGTGCGGTAAGATGTTTTATGTGCTTTACATTCTTGTTTCTATGCTTTAACTTAGTTAGGAAAGTGATACAAGGCCACAAAGTCCACACACACAGATTAACAAGAAAAGTACTCTTTATTGAAGATGAATGAATCTGCACAAAAACAAGCTCAAGACAGACCCTAAACTATACAGACTTGGGTAGAGATTTGAGAGCCCACCCACCTCTCCCCAACTTGGTTTCCCGAGATTATTCCCTCTTAATTATACTACCAATCCCTTCTAACAAACTCTAACGAACTGCTAACAGAAACTCTAACAACTACTATCAGCAATTAAAATACTACAGTTACAATTCTCTGCCTTAGTACATTCGGCACTCCACAATTATTGGATATCTAACAGAAAGTCATTGCTTCAAAAAGTAATACTAGAAATATTACTTGTCCCCCTAGGCAATGTACAATAGCATCCTAACCGTGCCTATGCACACTTTAAGAATTCCAAATGCTTTATTCCTCTACTCTTCACATATATCCACAAACAATCAGAAACAAGAGATTAATAGACTTTGTTGGACTTTCACTAGCCATATATTTTCTCAAATTTGTCTTCTTTTTCCTATAAAAGGTTTTCAATTCATTCATCTTTATTTAGCAGGTATGACTTTTATGATTGACATGCTATGCTGAGTGCAAATCTTCTCTGCTTCTGTTAGGTCTTGCCTCCATCTGTCCATACTGTTAAATCAGCTGCATCAAAGTTCCTATTGACTTGGTTGTTCCAGCATGAACATGAGCACCGTCAATGGTCAGCAGCAATTTCTCTTGGTTTGATCTCAAGTTGCCTACATGTAACTGATCATATGCAGAAATTTCAGAACATAAAGGGACTTCTTGAGGTATGCAAAGTGTTGCTTGATATTTTTCCTCTTATTAGTTTGTTAAACAAGTACGTGGGATTTTTTAATCTGAGATCAGATATTTAATACGTTCCAGTTTTCAAGCTTGCCAGCAAATTTAAATCATTACATCCGTACTTCTTAAGTGCTTGGGTAGTTGAATTACGTGTATTACAAGTTTTTCTTTTTATTATTTTTTATTTCAATTTTTTTTTTTTTTTTTTGCCAATATCGAATGTCCTTTTTGGTTTTGGCAAATATCAAACAACCTTAACAGCTAAAATATTTACGCATGCTGGCTAATCTTTTTCTACGTAATAATTTCACTTATCTCATGTCGCATCACTAAGGAACTATGGAGATCAGATGGATCTGAAGTAAGATGATGTGTTGAAACTATCTAGTCCATGTGTCTTACCCATCATTTTCTTCAGGTTCTTTGTAATACCAAAAGCACCCTTGTCAAAGGAGCCTGTGGGGTTGGCTTGGGTTTTTCATGCCAAGATCTTCTTACCCGAGTTGATGTAGCTGATAACTCTGACTTGGATGAAGAAACAGAGAAGACTTCAGAAGCGGACTTACTAGGAAAGATAGTTGGCACCTTATCACTCACAATATGTCAGTTCACTCAATCTTCGTTTGATATTGTGGAAAGTCTCTCTGCATATTTCCCACCAAATACATATAGTATAGATGCAAACATGGATGCTGAACCGTCTCATGAGAACTCTGATGATTTGGAGGAAGATATATGGGGTGTTGCTGGAGTTGTTCTTGGATTGGCAAGGTGCATTGGTCCAATGTACAGAGCTGGGTTACATGATGCTGTGCTCAAGATAAAAAGGTTAATTATGTCATGGATTCCGCATGTAAATCAATTGAAGTATTCCGACCCTAACTCTGAGAGATCTGAGATAATTCTATCAGTAGGATCATGTCTAGCACTTCCCTCTGTTGTGGCGTTCTGCCAGAGGGTGGAAATGATGGATGTGAATGATGTGAATCAATTAATGAATGGTTATGGAGAACTCGTTTTGGAGTTGGTGTCTTTCAAAAGATCAGGCATTTTCCATCAGAGCTTGTTGATGGCATCTTGCATCGGAGCAGGAAGCCTTCTTGCCTGCATATTGGACGAAGGGGTGCACTCCATTGAAGTTCAATCTGTAAAAGTTCTGCTGGAATTATTCAGAAAATGTTATTCTAACCCATATCCTCCTCTGGTCTCTTTGGGCGGGATGCTTGGAGTAGTTAATGCGGTGGGAGCTAATGCTGGAATCTTCTTACAGATGCATCCTCAAACCATCAAACTGCATGCTGGTTATGCAAATAAGGTAACCATTTTCATTTCTTATTGCACTTGGACCTGTTCTCTCTCTATCTCTTCAGATTTTAACGTTTGAAGTTATATTTTATTCATGAAACAGGAATCCAGTCACGTCATTGGTCCCCTACTTTCAAGTCCCATCAGCGAGTCACACTTGACATCATTAATGCAAGAGATGTTTCTCATTGCTCAGAATTCTGATGACCGTCAATTGCAGCAATATGCAGCATGGGCAGTTTCTATTCTACGAAGTCAGTTATGGTCCAAGGAAAATCTTAATCTTGATGTTGGTTTTAAGACGGAGATGGATGGTTCAAAATCTTCTCAAAATTTTGCTGACGATAGTGCAGTTATGAAGCTTTCTTCATGGCTATTTCATCTCAATATCTCTGAGGTAAGTCGCTTGCTCAAAGTTATTATATGGTTTGCTTTATCTCGGTTAGTCTTTGTAATTGTTGAAATAAAAAACTATTATTGGCCCACTCCTAATAGTTTAAGATCTTAGGAGAATTGGCCAAGCTAACAAGGTATTAGAGTAGGAGGTCATGAGTTTGAATCCCTGTTACTGCACTCTTTATACCTTTAAAATTGTCATCACGTGTTAATATGTGTTGGGATTTACTCCTAATCGCTTAAGCTTTTAGGAAAATTGGTGAACTAACAGTATTAAGAGAAATCTGTGTGGTCGTGGTATTTTTCTTCCTTAGTTACTTATTTTTCTGTTGATTGTTTGCTTATATAAGAAATGGATTGAGTCATACGCCACAACACCAATCTCCAGTGGTTTACTTGAACTATCCTAGCACTGCACAATTTGCAACATTATCCAATCTTTCTCTCTCTCTCTTTCTCTCTCTCATGGTACACACACAAGAGAGATGCAAAAGAACAAATACATAGTTTGTGAAAATACCTGCTATTAGTCATTCTAATTTCTTCTATTTCAAGTCCAGACAGGTAGCAGTTCACGCATCAGCACAGTTGTAACAGTGTTGCGCTGCCTCTCGGAAGCTCCTAGATTGCCAAGTTTTGATTGGGGGGCAATTGTCAGACGCTGTATGAGATTTGAGGCTCAGGCTGCTGAGTTACTACCGCCAGATTCAGCTTATAGAAAAGGAGCACTCAGGGAAGAATGTACTAAGTTCTCACTAGCTCATGCAAATCAGTTTGATCCACTCCTGAATTTCCTTGATGAACTATCTGATCTGTCTAGATTCAGAACGCTTGAGCTAAATCTGCAATCTTATCTTCTCATTCATATTGCGGACCTTGTAAAAGTATTCTCGGGTTCCAGGCTTGAAAAATTGTTTGACGATGTGACTATTTTCCTGTCTTCACTCCCTTCATACCATGCATACGATACTGATCAGAAGAGCATGTTAAGAAGTTGTTGCTGGAAGGGTCTTTTTCAGTGTATTGGTGAAGCGTCTATCGACTCCCTAGAGTACGTATCTCATATTGAGAAGTGCATGGAGGTGCTCTTTTCCTTGTTGCCTGCACTGCAATCTGATTTGACCACTGGGGTGGGTCAGGTGAACTATTCGGAGGAGTGTTCTGTTGCAGTTAGATGCTTAGCAAAGGCTCGGCGGAGTTGGTTAATGAATTTCCTAGAGGTATATTACATGCTGCCTTAATTCTTCCCTTTCTCAGTAGATATTCTCAGAAATTGTTCCAGTTTGATGTTTCACATAGATGCTTAGTACTCAGTTTCTATGATTAGCAGTCTTTGGTTTAACCGTCCTTTTTAAACGTAATTTCCATTTGTGCTCTTATGTTATATAGACTGCGCAGAATTTCTTGTGAATTGCTTTTTGCTTCAGCTATGAGATTCAATTATTTTGAGTTCGTTAAGATGCAGAAGTTATAACAAAAACATTTTTTCATATCCTAGGTGTCGCAGGATGATCTACTACAAAAAGGCGATCAGTTTATCAAGGTCCTGAAGAAGGTTCAAGCCAAAGCTAAGCTAACAAGAGTCGGTTGCTTGACATCAGCTGAGTTGGGGAGGCTAAAAGCTCATTTATTGAACTCTAAATTTCATGGTTAGTTTTCTTTTAGCTCATTTATTGACCTCCAAATCTCATGGTTAGGTTGTCTTTTTTTAAAGTGATGAAGACTTCTCGGCTTGGAGTACTGCATAATATGGTAGAAAAGTGGCCTATTTTTCTTCTCCACATCAGAGACATCTCTAATAAAAACCAAAATTTGCTTCAAGTGTCGTTATTCACCTTTTAATATTTTCAGGTACATGGGATTTGCTCATTGAAGTTGTAGCAGCTTTGCAACATGTGGAGGGAAGTGTCAGGAGACAGTGGCTCATTGATGCGGTAGAAATCAGCTGCGTGGCAACCTATCCTTCGACGGTAAGCACTTGACTAGATTTCCTTCTATGTTGACATAAAAAATTTTCTTTCAGCTCCTTTATTGCATCTTGGATTCTCAATTTTCATATACACGATTGTGTAAGTTCTTTTTTCCCCCCTCTTATTTTCCTACAGGCGCTGCAGTTTCTTGGCCTGCTAGCTGGTAGCCGCAGCAAGTATATGCCTCTTCTGATTCTCGAGAGACAGTCTGTGCTGAGCGATTTACCACTTACTCTTAGTTCTCTTCTGGCAGAATCAAGTTGGATAGACATTGCGGAATCCGTTGCTTCTAATCTTTGGGCTTCGACCGAGCGCATTTACAATTGGGCAACACATATTACCCGAGGTGAGGATATAACGGAAATGCAGCCTATTGATGAAAGTGAGAATGAAATGGCTGGTTTCCTGTTGCGTGTTATGCACCGTACATGTCTATATTTGAAAGACTACTTGCCTCTTGAAAAGCAGCTTAAGCTCGCCAGTATGGTCATTGATTGATATACGACCCTTGTATATAAAAATGTTGTTGTGTTTTATTCAATGAAAATGCCAATTATTTTGTTTATTCATTCTCACGATGTTCCTCGTTGAGTTGCATGCGGCGGGCATCCATAACGCTACAAATGACATGTCGTTTACGACGTTTAATTTGCTAATAATAGGGTAAACGACAACAATATTATATTACCAAAAAAAAAAGGGGGGGACAAATACAAGGTTTTGAAATGCCAGATAGACGACAGAAAAACCCGTAGAGAAAGTAAAACGACAAAAAAGGAAAATAAATGAAAAACGACAATGAAAATGAAAACGACATTCTCGGCAAAAACGAATATGACGACGGCATTATAGCCGTCAATGAAAGTAAACTCAAAATGCATGGCGTGGATTTTTTTGGGGAAACAGCAACCGAATTTTAAATGGAAAAAATTTTGAGATTTTATAAAATAAACGACCAAAAAAAAAGTGTTAAAACGAGAAAATGCAAATATAAGTGGAAAACGACAAAAACTATAAAATCGACAATCAATGAGAGCGTGGAAACCGACCAAAAAAAAAACAAAAACAAAAACAAAACATAAAAACATAATAAAAAACGATAAATGAAAACGAGAACAAATGAATGAAGAACGAAAATGTGAAACGATGAGAACAAGCGTTAAAAGGAGAAAATACAGAAATGAATAGGAAACGAAGACAAATACGAAAACGACAGCAAAACATACAATAACAAACGACAACAAATACGAGAACGTTGTTTTGTAATCGTTTCGAAAACAAGTTTTTTGGAAAACGTTTTACAGCCTGAGAATTCAGGTCGGCTCTGAGAGCGTTGTTCAAGTCGGCTCTGTTTTACAAAATCGCTGTGCTTCCCATACTTTTCGGTACTGATGAATCGAACTTCACTCCGTTCCGTAAACCGAATTCGGATTTTACCAGCCAAACCCTCTTCAAATTCACTCACTGACGTGAATTCAATTCCAAAATCGAATTCCTCTTCAACCCCTTCTTCTTCTTCTTCTTCTTCTTCTTCTTCTCTGTTAACAATTCCAGACTCAAACCCAAAACCAAGTTTAAACCCACTTTACAATCTCCTTCCACCAACTCAAAACCCCCACAAAATCGTCAACCTCATCTGCTCAACCCTCAAACGACATAAAACCCATCTTTCTCTTCTCCAAAACGACATTAAACCGCTTCTTCCCCATCTGGGTCCCCACGAAATCTCGAGGGTTTTGCTCAGATGCCAATCTGATTACTCCTCAGCTCTTGTCTTCTTTAATTGGATTAAACATGATCTGGGTCTCAGACCCACCACTCAGAACTATTGCATTGTCCTTCACACACTGGCTTGGTCAAAAAAATTCTCTCCCGCCATGAAACTGTTGATCGAATTGATAAAAGAAGGTTCACCAAAAGACGACATTTTTCATGTTCTGGTCTCGAGTTCTGAAGACTGTAACTGGGATCCTGTTATTTTCGACATGCTCATGAAGGCTTTTGTGAAATCAGGTATGATTCTAGAAGGTTTCAGTACTTTTAGGAAGATAATTGAGGTGGGTTTTTTCCCAAGTGTGATTTCTTGTAATTGTCTCTTGCATGGATTAGCTAAGTTGAATTACATTGACCAGTGTTGGCGTGTCTATGAAGAAATGGGGAGAATTGGGGTACACCCGAATGGCTATACGTTTAATATTTTAACTCATTTGTTGTGTAAAGACGGGGATGTGGATAAAGTGAATGTTTTTATTGATAAGATGGAAGAGGAAGGGTTTGATCCTGATGTGGTCACCTACAACACTCTTATCAATAGCTATTGCAGAATAGGAAGATTAGAGGACGCGTTTTATTTGTACAAGATCATGTATAGGAGGAATGTGATGCCTGATTTAGTTTCGTACACTGCCTTGATGAGCGGGCTTTGTAGACAAGGAAGGGTGAAGGAGGCTCATCAGCTTTTCCATAGGATGGTCCATAGAGGGTTGAATCCGGATGTCATGTCGTATAACACTCTTATTAGTGGTTATTGCAATGAAGGAAAGATGCAAGAGTGTAGGTCATTATTGAATGAGATGTTAGGGAGCGGAATTTGCCCCGATAGTTTCACTTGTAGGATACTTGTGGAAGGATATCGGAAAGAGGTTAAGTTGATCTCTGCGCTGAATTTGGTTGTAGAGCTTAAGAGATTTGGAGTTTCTGTTTCTTTTGAGATTTATGACTATCTAATGGTTGCCTTATGTCGAGAAAATCACCCATTTGCCGCTAAGAGTCTTTTGGAAAGAGTTTCTCTGGATGGGTACAGGCCTGATATGGTTATCTATAATGAGCTGATTGAGTCTCTATGCAAATGCGATTTTGTGGAAGAGGCTTTGCTTTTAAAGGATGATATGTTAAGTATTAATTTGAAACCAAATCTTGTCGTGTATAGAGCTCTCATAGATTGCTTGTGTCGCGTAAATAGAAGTGAAGAAGGTGAATCCCTGATGAGAAAACTGGTGGAATTCGGTTTATTTCCGGATGCGGCAATGTGCAGGTCGTTAGTAAATGGATACTGCAAAGAAAGAGAAGTTACTAAAGCAGAATTAATATTGAGCTTCTTCGCCGCTGAACTGCAAGTATTCGA
Source organism: Ficus religiosa (assembly GCA_024759925.1). NCBI lineage: Eukaryota > Viridiplantae > Streptophyta > Magnoliopsida > Rosales > Moraceae > Ficus > Ficus religiosa. The sequence continues at coordinate 10,900 of JAFMPE010105303.1, read as the reverse complement.
CACCGAAAGTTATAACACACTCGCCAGAGTTTTCAGCGAGGATGGTGATGTGGCCAAGTTGTTGGATTTCCAGGATAGAATGCAGAAAGTAGGTTTTGCTCCAAACAGTTTGACATGTAAGTACGTGATCCATGGTTTATGGAAAAGAACAAGAACTGAAAAAGACGAGCTCCCACTGGAATGAAATGAAGAAAACTTTTGGGGGGGGGGGGGGGGGGGAGAATCGATTCCGCTAGTCTTTCTCTTGCTTGTTACGACATGCCTTTTGGGTTCATGAAGCAGCTTGTATTAACAATGTCCCGCATCTTGGAATGATTTGGACAAGGCAAGGGATTGGAATTAACAGCATGGATGCTTGGTGGAAATATATGAAGCACACCTAATTGATGAAGCGCCTGTGTATTTACAATGAGCAGTCCTATTCATCACGACTCACCTTTAATCTCAACTAAACCTGAGTCAGGACGACTAACATTTTCCATTCTAGCATCTTCTGGACCACGTTCCTATTCTCCTCGGAGTTGGAGCACGTATCATTTCAAGCAACATTAAACTTGGTTTAGCTGTCCTTAAAGCACCTAATGCTCCTCGATGGCTTCGTGAGGGGCAGATGATAATAAACCTCACGTTTGATCTTTTGCTGTTTCGGAGTCTAATTTTTTTCTTGCCTAGACGTGAAATCCTTTCTTAGAGGAAGGCAAGTTATTGCTAGAAATGACGCAATAATAGTCTTTGCCCATTTTTATTACTTATGTATTTTTATTCGAGCTATTATTTTCTTCAGAGGTTTTTATTTTTATTTTTATTTTTTTTGGGTAAGGATAGTAACGATTTATGACATGGGGACAGGTAAAACGACGACATGAAAATATGAAAATAACTGAAAGACAAGTAAATATGAAAATGAAATGAAAAACGACAATGAACATGAAAACCACATTAAAAAAATAATAATAAAATAAACTCAATGCATGAACGTGGAGTTTTCGTGAAAATAAACGACAATTAAAAAACCTTATGACAGTAAACGACGAGAACAAGTGTTGAAACGAGAAAATGGGAAAATCTATGCAGTCTTTTCTCTCTCTCTTTCTTTTTTTTTTTTTTTTGTGTCCCTCCAATCTTTTCGCCTTTGTTTATTTAGTAAAAACTGCTAAGGTTCAACCATAGACATACCTTCGTAAAAAATAATAAAAATAAAATTCACAGACTTTCAGCAAAATAACGATTATAATTATCTTCTCCCGATAATTCCATAGTTATCCCTCCCCCCCCTTTTAGGTTTATTTATTTATTTCGTTGTCATTTGCAACAATGTTCACTACTATGAATTTGTTTGGTGAGTTATCTCATCTCAAACTAAAATGTGTTTTTTCATATCAATTTTTGTCTTTTTCTGAAAAAATTTGTCTTTTCTGAAAAGTTAACAAAAATTTTCAACTCAAATTTAAAATTTTTAAAATCAACTCAAACACCAAACGAACCCTAATACTATCATGAAAGCAAATGCAAAAGGTTGATTAATTTTAGAAAATTAGGTTGTGCAGTCTTTTTTAATTACTTAATTTAATAGATGGTTTAAAATTTTTTTTATTTAAAAAAATGACTGTTTATCATTTTTCATATTTGGTCAATCAATTATTGATTATAAAAATTAGTGATTGATTGATGATCAATGAATAATTATAAATTGATTGTCTAAAAAAATTGATTGATCAATTTAGGAAAAAAAAAAAGAAAAGAAAAAAAGTCTTTTAATTAATTTTTAAAAACTTCAGGCATTTATTAAAAAAAAAAAACTATTTAACTATAAATCCCAATAGTTATTTGCAAATCCATAGGTTTTTTTACTCTGTCGTTTTCCATTTTTCTCGTTTTAACACTTCTTGTCGTCGTTTTACTTTCGTAGTGGTTCTTTTTTGTCGTTTTATTTCTTAAGATCTCAAAATTCATTGAAACTTTCGGTTCCCGTTACCCCGTATCCTGCTAAAACTCCACGTCGTGCATTGAGTTTATATTTTATTGTTGTATTACTGTTATTTTAATGTATTTTCGTAACCTTTCAAAAAAATTTTAAAAAAATTTATTTTCATATTTTTAACTTGTCGTCGCTCTACTTCATACTAGGGTTTTACTGTCGTCTATCCTTCATTACGTACCATACAGAGTGGTCAAGAAAAACGCAAGGACAGCATATCTAAGATTTTTTTTCTTACTCTGTTTAATTAGAAATAATTTTGTTTAAGACATAACTTAGTGATAATTTCGCACCTACAACAAAATATGTTAAATTCGAATCCTCTCTTATCCAAAGTAAGTTCATAAAAAAAAAAATTTTAATAAAATAAAATCCGCTAAATTAGTCAATAATTTAAGCCTGAAACTCAACTGGAGGATTTATTGTATCATCAAATTAGCATGGTAATCTAGATTAGTTGCCATGAGCAGCAAACTTAAAGCTAGTCTCTCTCTCTCTCTCTCTCTCTCTCTCAAGTACAAACATAGAGTAGATCAAAGTTAGCAATTAGAATTTACAGCAAATATCAAGCTAAAAAATAGCCAGTACAAACAGATGCTTCTTGTAAGAACAAACTGAATGGGAATCTGATTCCCTTTTATATAATTTTTTTTTTTTTTTTTTTTATGTAATCATTTGATTGATTTCAACAGAAAATTCAACATTGACTTTTGGTCCTAGACATATCAAACAGATGAAATTCACCACCCAACTATACCGACCAAGCATCCTTAGGTTGGTAGTCAAAAATCAGGAAATTTCCCTTTAGACATGTCCAAGCATACAAATAACAAATATCGGAAAATAAAATTTCAGCAATAAGAGAGATTTAGAAGATTAGAGTTTTTCTACGAATTACCATTTAACCTGACTGTACAAACTCGTTATTAGTCCATCCTCAAAACTTATCGTCTCTGGTCGACTCTTCCTTTCCAGATGTTGGACTTGGACTCTGCTCGGTTTCTTCACCTAGTTCCCCGTCCTCAGCGATTCCTTTTTCCTCATTTTTGGGTTCCCCACTTCCTGATGAAGCGACTTCCTGGGAAACGACGGACGCTGGTTTTTCTCCACGCTTAACATCAGCATCTGATGATCCCTTTGAAGCGGATGGAGAATTTTCTCTGCCAATCGGATCGTTGCTAGGAGTACTTGGTGCAAGCCATGTAAATTTCAAATTATGGCCCTGCCAGGATTTCCCATTAATAAATGCCCTCTCAGCGGAACGGCGTGCTACGAAATTTACACGAGCGGAGCAATCTTTCGATGCCTCCGTCTCACTACTACCGTCACATGCTTCCACATGTTCTAGCTCTACATTGGAAATGTCACCGTACTGTAAGAAGTGTTCCCTCACCACAGCAACCTGGAAGGCAAGAACAAAATTGCGTCACCTTACATCGATATATATAAATAAGAGTAATAGACAAACCAAATGTGAATAATTCAATACTGAACCTAACCGAAAAATATTGCAAGGCCACAAAAACTTGAAAGTAACATGGGAATTCTTGGGAGGGAAAGAGAGAGAGACTTACATTTGTAAATCCAGCCGGTAAAGGTGGAAGGATTTTGAAAGCTGTAGGACGATTGTCTAATTTGAATCTGTTGACCATAAAAGGAGATCCCACTGGGGCAAATGGACGAACTGGGTATTGCTTCGAGCTCATAGACTCCGGCAGGACAACAGTTGTATTGGTTTTGGGACTATGGGAGAAAGGTTTCTCTCCTGATTTGTTCTTATCTGGCGTTTTACCAGCATTTGGTGATATTACAACGGGAGAGGCATCAGAAGAACTTGGAGTAGAAGCTTTAGCAACATCAACTGCTATCCCCGCTTTAGTTCTCTTAGCAGGTTGCTCAGTGTCTGACTCGCCCTTACTTCCTGTAGTCTGCAAAACATCAAAATCCGAGACTCGTAATGAAACATTTACAAGATTAGTAATGCGGATGTAGATACTTATTAGTTGAAATTTATAAGATGCAAAATAACATCTATAAGAGTGCAGAAATTTATAGGACAACTTGTGCAAACCACTCAGGTATAGTATCTTAACAATAAATCTACTCCAAGGCTTGTTTGAAATAAGATCATGAAATGCGAAACATAGAGCATGCAATAAATTCATGGAACTTGCATAAGATATAATATTACGTCACTTTGTAGCAAGAGATGAAAGACAATAAGAGAACAGTGAATCTTACCTGTTTCTCAAGTTTGTCCAACTTGCGTCGGAAGTCGTTCCGCTTCTGCTCCAGCATTTCCTGCTTTTTACGGAGTTCTTCCTTCAACTGCTCCAAGCTATCTAGTTTCTTCTGCGAAGGAGGTACAACCTTGGAACCATTTGTGTTATTGGGCTTAGGGCTGTCAGAGGCAGGTAAAGAAGCATCTTGAGTATGAGGCGTACTACTCTTTGGAACAGCAGCTTGGAGATTATCCTTGTTAATGCTTGCAAGAGATGAATGGGTTGACACCGAAACAGCTGCCGCACCATGGGGAGTTGCACATACACTACTGCTACTACTTATATGATCATCAGGAATGCTATCACGATTGGCCCAAAATAGCCTGATAAAGCGGTTTCCCATCACAGCATCAGGAGCCTTCAAAGCCGCCTCAGCCTCTTCCTTCTTTGAAAACTGGACAAAAGCTCGCTCAGTATTCATTGGTATGTAAATGTCAATTACCTCTCCAAACTTTTGAAAATGGGAAAGAAGAGCCTCCTTTTTATTGTTTTTCAGAGGAATCCCATTGACAAATAGCGTGCGCAATGCTTTTTGAGACGGTTTCCGATTGTTATGCATAGTGTCAAACTGTGCCTTTCCAGATGAATCCAAAAGTTTTGGACCAGCATCCTCAGCAATGATTTGCTTTCCTTGCCGAGATGAATTCAGAATCCCTTCTGATGCCACCTTATCTTCCTTGCTGTCGCTTTCAATATAATCTGAGGAACTTACTGCAGGATCCACCTTCTCCTTTACATCTAATCTACTTTTTGAACTGCCAATTCGACCCCAAACAGATGTACTGTGTGAACCAACAGCATTTCCGGTGCTTCTTAATGAGAATTCATTATCAGAAGGATCACCATTCATCAAAGATTCAGTTTCATCTATCTTAGTTGAATTTAAAGCTAGAAGCGTATTTGATGTTTCAGGACCATTGTTATTCCAGAGGGGTTGATCGGGATCATATAAATCAGCTCCAGCAACATAACTAGAACCAGAATATGAACCATTTAAACCCAAACCATCGTCAGGAAAACCAGACTTGCTTGTTTTGCTCTGTAGTCCTTTACTGTTCATTGATGTTAATGAAGATGAACTTATGGCTGCTAGAGATCCAGGCCCAGGTCCACCGGTTGTTCCAAGTACATGTGCACTTGGAAGTGAAACGGGAAGGTTGAACTGTGAAAGACTCTGTAGATTGAAAAGAAAACGATTGTTAAAAGTAAAGCAAAAATCAAAGCCAACAACAGAAAAAGTATCTATCCTAGGATTGGCAGCATAATAATCAAAATCATGACCTCTAATACAAAAAGAAATAGACAGGTTGCAGTCAGATAATTCAAAAACATTACATTAGTGAAGCAAAAATGTATTAATCTCCTCTTTGAACTTTGAACCATTTACAGCAGTAATAAGGAACCCGCAATGGCCAGGAAGCATACAACGGATCTTGGTGAGATATACTCAATGTCATGTCTGGCTATTATTTAGATTATGGTTTTAATGTTCCAGTCGTAATACAGATCCATTACCATACAGGTTTATTTATACTTTGAAAAACAACGCACTGCCTCAAAGAAGCCATTGGTTTTATTAAAGGAACTACATTTGCAGTGCACGTACCTGAACATCCTCAATAACTATTCGATGGACACCATGCTCCATCGGGCACATGTCCCCTCTTAGACAAAAACCACGCTCCTCAAAATCTCTACAACGTTGGCGAGGAATGCCCATACTTAATGAAGAAGGAAGTGGCGGTCTGAGTGTTCCAGGCAAACCAATGGGATGAATTCCATCCAGGCCCCCATTCGGTAAACCAGGAGTTAAGCCAAATGCATTCCAAGACGCATTTTGTGCATTTGAAACATTTAGCAACCCTCTTCCCGCAAACAAACTAGAAGGAATGGAGCCCTGAACCACTTGTGAAGCAATATCAGAGCTGAATCTAGGATCACGTTGGTTCCGTGACCCAAGGTCCCTTCCTCTCCCCCTACCAAGAATAGAATCTCCAGAAAACGAGTGATTTAGCCGGATTCTTTGATTTACATCCAATGGCAATCGATTTATTGTTGCATGGCCAGGCCGTCTCTTATCAAACTTTCCAGAAAAGTCTTTCTCAAAAGGGTTGGAGTTAAAATTTTTCCAGGGAGTACTAGCTTGAGAGTCGTTCTCTCTGAAATGGTTCCCATTTAGGAAAGGCTTGTTGTTCCGCTTTCTAAATGGCCTTGTTAAAGCTTGATCAAGTGTATCTCTCTCCAAAGATTGAGAACGAGTATCCCGCCTGCGATGCTTGTGATTCCGATCATCATCATCATCATCACTAACTTCTTTCTCTTCCGGGTCACTATTACAATCAGAAGGAGAAAGACCCCCTAGTTTCGGAGAAGAAATTTTTAACTCCATTTCAAATGTTGTTTTATGGCATCCAAGTGTTCCAACTCCAACTTGCAGCAATCAAACTTCTCGCCTCTCTACAAAAGTTACCACAAGGGAACCTATTATCAGAAAAAATATAGTGCAGATTACAAAAAATGGTTCTGATTAAAAGTGAATCCATTGCCACTCAACAAAAACAAAATACGGAGAACGGAAAATAACAATAATCGACGGAGATTCTCGTCATGTTATGAGCATATTTTGTCAACCTAATTCTTTAACAAACTCCAAACTGCGCAATTCATATGCTACTACGTATAAATCCTCCAGAAAATGATTCACAAAAGCAGCTCCACAATTAACTGAAATTTAGACTAGATTATTAACAAATATATAAATTAAATACTGGAACGCACATAATTTTGCATACCGCTTGATGATCCACAAGAAAATCAATCAAACGAGAAAAGGCAGTAATCAACCGCTGAACCCGAAAAACTAAACATGAATAAATAATATAAATATAAGCATATAAAGAAGCTCTCGAAATTCGCAGCTGAAAATTGGAAGAAGTGAAGAAATCCAATAACCTTAAAACCCTAACAAATTGCATTTGTCGATGAGAATTTAGGTTTAGAACAACACTCGACAGATGGTGAGAAAATTTAGAAATAGGGCATCGAATTCTTACTGTAACTACCAGGATTCAGCAGCCAAATGTCGCGAAGAACTTGGAAGAATCGGAGATTGAAATTGAAGAATTCTAGTTGTAGCAGATGGCAACGACGAGAGGGACGAAAATGAAAGGGCAGGATCGTAATAAAGGAATAATCGAGGGAGGTTTAATTAAGAGCTTTGTCGCCGGAGAGAGATTTGTCGGGGCAAACAATATGAGAGAGAGAGAGAGAGAGAGAGAGAGAGAGGTTTTTGTGACTGTGACTTGTTTGAGGGCTTGAAGCCTTGCGGAGCATACAGGATTTTGGGAGAGAGAAAGACAAACAGAGAGAGAGAGAGGAGAGAGACGAAAAAATTAGATATAGAAATTGTATTTTTCTCCCATGAAATTGTACAAAATTATTAGTTGCCCTTTTACATAGTTTATTCTACTAAGGCAAAGTGTTTCTCTTCTTCTTTCTTTTCTTTTCTTTTCTTTCTTTCTTTCTTTTTTTTTTTTTTTTTAGGTAATTAGCCCAGATAGTTCATAAATTCTTTAAAAGATGAGGATTTAAATGTCGACATGACCTTGAAATCTTAAAATGTTGGTCATTTTAATCATTTCTATCTAATTCTGTTAAATTTCTAACGAAATCTTACTGAAGTGTTCAATTTTTGTAGTAAAAAGATCAAAATACTCTATCTCTTTCTCTCTCCCCCTCCCACTCACAACCCCCACCACCCTCCCCCCCCCCCCCCCCCAAGGTACGAACCCAAATCCGGGTTGCACTGCCTCCACCACCCCCCAAACTCCGGCAACCCAGGCTCCCCGACGACAAGCCTGCCCCCCCCCCCCCCCCCCCCCAACCCCAACCCCAACCCCAGTTATTTTTTTGTTAATCTTCCACTCGTTCCCTTCATCTCCTCCTTCATATTTCCTATTATACACGTATGTATTCATATAATATTATCCATACGTTGACTAACCAAACAACTGAATATATATTTATAAATATACTTTAATTACATAAAGACTTAAACATATAAAATTCGGGTTAGTAATTTATGGTTAATTAAAAGTTGGGACGTTACACCTAATCAAATTCTATTCAGTGCCCATTTGGAGGAGGTCTTGGAGATATTTGAATTGGAGTTTTGAAAATGTGTGTTTGGTTGAAAAGACATGTTTGGTGTAAAAAGCTGTAAAAATTTAAAATATGTTCAAATAAAAAAAATATATATATATATATAGAACTTGTTTAATTACTCTCGAAATTTTATGCATTTTTTTAAAGTAAAAAAAAAATCATCTCATTTAGACTTGAAATGATAAAGTTATGGACTTTTAAAGTTAAATTTATTGTAGACATTTGGATACGTGAATAGTAAAAAATAGTTTTGAATTAAAAAAAAAAGACCAAAAAAAAAATCTAAAAACCAGATGCAAATGCAAATGTTACCCTAAATGAGCCCTCAATAATATGGATTCAAAAAGGATTGTTTTTCTTCTCTGTTTGATTGGGTTTTTGTATTGTATTTTTCATATTTTCCTAAAGAAAAACAAAATGTGCGAATTTGGGGGAAGTTTTCTCTCGAATAAGAAGTCCAATAGCACTTGGTTCTTTCTCCTGAAAGTATTTGTGATCGATTTGACTCGTGAGATATTAAAAAAAAAAATTTCAAGAGCACTTGTAAAACAGGGGATACTATTAAGTCTGCCATGAACCAGCATCGTGCCATTTCTTGAAGTAACAAAACTGAATTAGTGTTTTGTGTAAAAAATAAAAGTAAAAAGCTATTACTACTAATTACTAATCTTTTAACATATTATAAAAAGCAAATATAAAAATCTATTATTACTAATTACTAATCTCTAATTCTCTACTAATTATAAAAGAATCAATAGCTCATGAATAATGGTTTTGGTCATAGCTCTCAAGTTGCCATGTGATAGCCTTGTCATCACCACATAGCAGCCCCGTCACCCAACTTGTGAAAAGTTAGAAATCATTATTACATATTATATATCACTATATATCTTATCTTAACATATATAAAATAATCAAAATCTCCTCGTCCTTTTTGACACATGTCATTCCCTCCTTTTTTTTTTTTATTCTCTTTCATTCTTTCCTTTTTCCTTTTCTTTCTTTCTTTCTTTTTTTTTTTAATTGTTAATACTTATTATTTTTAAATGACAATCTCAGATTTTTAACTACTATTTTTCCATAGTGTTTGATATATACATATTATTTTTTGTACTCTTTAAAATTATTTTTCACTTGCACCCACATACTAATCTCTTTTCTATATATTTTTTTTCATCGTTTTGAATTTTTAATTTTCATTCTTTTTCGTCCATACTGAAATAATTATTTTTAAATGTATCCTTACTCAAACTTTTTTTTTTTTTGCACCATCTCAAATTTTATTTTCTCATAGCAGCACCCAATTAACTTTTTATATAATTCGCTAACTTCTCTCCAATTTCTTACTACTTAAATGTTTCCTCAATGTTCTCTAAACAACTATTTTCTCATAACACCTCATAATTAACTTTTTATTTAACAAATTGATTAACTTTTACCTCGTAATTAACTTTTATTTCTTAAATGTTTCCTCAATATTCTCTAAGCAACTATTTTTTTTATAATACCTTATAATTGTAATACCTAGTTTTTTGATATTACTATTTCCTCTCAAAGGAATTTGATGTGTACTATGAAGGTAATTATGAAAAGCTCGATCAAGAGTTTTTGTGAAATTTTGTGAGTTCTTATGGTTTTATAAGACTCAAAAACGATTGCTTAGATTAGCATATGACCTTTTGTGTAAAAAGCAATGAAAAATTCTATGATTTTATGTTGGTGAAAGTTGACCAAGAAAGTCAAAGTTTGACTAAAATGGTCAAAGAGATGACTATACAGTGTTATGACAAAGCAGTATGGAAATATACTGCGAAAACCGTTTTTACGGACAAGATAACATGAATAGGATTTAAAACCACCATAGAAAAATCAAGCACACCAAGTTAGAAATATAGGGCAAAAGGACTTGATGAAATAAGAAAAATTTTATACTGTCCATTTTTACACAGATAAATTTTGGACTGCAGTATAGTATAACAGTACTGTGTATTAGTGAGCACAGTATTGGAAATATCTGTGAACTCAAAAATGGACTGCATATTGAAGAAAAGAGACAAACAAGCCCTAATGAGGATGATATCACCTAATCCTCAAATTATGATATCATAATTAATTAAACAAGGATGGAAAGAATTATGGAAGATCCCAGAAGATGAGTTGGCCGGCCACCTAAGGGGGGAATTGTGCAATTTTGTGTTTCTTCAAGGGCTTTTTAACAATTTCAAAGAGTTCTCCAACACCTATAAATAGGTGACGAAGGGTGGACATTTTATTCCCAAAAATTGGAAAATTTAGCCATACTTTGTCCATTTTTCCTCTCAAAAACCGAGCATAGGGAAGGATAGAGAGAAGAGAGAAAATCAAAAACTCAAAGGGGAAATCCAAAGGGAGTGGTCGGTTTTCTTGTAGAACAACAAGCAAAAGTTTTGAAAAAATTTTGGAACCCATTTTGGCCAAGTGGCCGGTTGTGGGAGAG
>JAFMPE010105302.1:2702-15782 GCA_024759925.1 Ficus religiosa | reverse complement strand
TCATAATTTTTCATGAAACACTTTATAAACACATAATTTGGACTTTAATTCCTTAGGAACAAGGGAATCATAAGTCCGAGAAAAATTCGGGTCTTACAGAATATCATTTTGAATATCATACTAAATTAGTAAAAGTTTTGATTAGAATTTACTATCCTGGTAGAATTATTAATGCACATATCTCATGCAGCTGGGTGTAACCAAACCATTTAAAGCATTATTTGTGATAATCGAGAAACAATATCTTTCACAAATAATATTTTGGAAGCTAGATCCATTATGAATAAATCACAAATGTCTCACTTTAGCCACGAAAAAAAAAAAAAGGGAACCAAAACGAAACAAAAAAACCAAAAACAAAGTCTCACCACTGTTTGGAAGACGGAGAAATTACCACTTTTTTCACTCAAACATGAGTAGTTTTTCACTCATTCTTAAAACTACTATATTATATCAACTGCAGCCTAAAATCACATACAAATTTTCAAATCCAAAATCAATTTTTGTTAACCATACTCTAAAACGTGAATCTCATATATCAGTTTCCAATTCCACGTAAATATTTTTTGCATCGGGGAAAAGTATCAAAAAGAGGACGTACAAGTGCATTAAAAAAAAAAAAAAAAAAGACTAAGTTGGTCCTTTTGTGTCATAAAAAAAGTCTTTGTTCTTTTGTTGTCACCCATTATCAAAGTATTTTTAGTATATATATTTTTCTTTTGAAATAACAATGGAAAAAGCGAGAATTTTTTATTATTAAAAACCTTGATAATGGATGCGAGCAAAATGACAAAGACTTGCTGCACTTGTTTGACTTAGCTCTCTTTGTCCTTTTTCTAGAACCTTGTATCAAATGTTTTTATTTTGGAAGTGCATATCAAATCTTTTTTTCGTTGGAAGTCATCATAGTGTGATTCAAATAATAAGCTTAAATAATTATATATACTCTCGGATGCGTAGGAAAACAAAATGTAGGAATCCGACAATGCTTTAATAAAACGACACAATTAAGGTGAAGCATAGTACAATCATTTATTATAGGGTGAAGAAATGTATGTACTCCACCTATAAAATTAAAGTTCATTGTCCGTTGTAAATACAATAAACTATCTTAAGGCAAAATCTTTTACCGGACGGTCTTACGGTTTGACATATTTAACATCACTAATACCTTATAAGACTAACTTTAATGTTGATATTTATCACTTATAATAACAGTTTCGAAAAATAACATGTTAGACATAAAGATTCATAACGTTGTATATGGATCTATTAGTAATTATATGAGCTTGAAAAAAATACTATATATGTTAGATTTGTATGATTGTTGGACAGGAAACTCATCCTAATCTTAACCAATCCATCAGCTGCATATATAATTATCATATTTATAAATATGTCACAAAGAAATGATAATATTATCACTCCAGTCATAAATCACCAACTTGGTAAGTTTTAGATCCGTTATGAAACGTTTTGGAAATAATTGTGTTTTATATATGAAATATAAATGAGAATGTTTTAAATAAGATTTTGAGATAATGTTTTGAAATTGTGTTTGATTATGTTTCTAGAGAAATTGATTTGAGTACAAGAAAAAGAAAATTGTGTTTGGATATATTTCTAAAATTCTTTGTTGGACATATAAGCCTAAGAAAACGAAAATGGAAATAAGAAAACAACATCATTCCTTCACAAAAAATAAAAACTATTTTTTGTTTTTGTTTTTGTTTTTATTTTCTGACTTTGTGCAAAACAAAACGCTGTTTCAAAATCATTTTCAAAGCACCTTTTTTCAAAACCATGAGATTCCTTTCTAAAATGTTTCCAAAACAGTGTCAAGCGGAACCTTTGTTTTTCCTTGTCGAAGTAAAATTACTGAGTAATTAGTTTAAACTTCAAACCATCCACATAGTTAAATCAGAAACTCAAAATCCAAAATCCAAAATCAAAAGGAAAAGATGAAACAAAATCAACAATTTGCAGACGTAAAACCTCACACAAACTAATTAAAGCTGATAATAGAAACAAAATTTCCAAATAGAAAAAGTAGAATTTCAAAAATAGACTTTCCCAAAAAAAAAAAAAAAAAAAAAAACCCAAAATCTTCTCTCTCATCATTCTGTTCCTCCTCCTCTTCCAAGCCCGCATTGCAACGGTGGAAAGTTCCTCGTTTTTTTTTTTTTTTTTTTTTTTTTTTTTTTGAGGATTTGATGGTTTTGCCTATGGTGGAAGGTACCGTGGAAAGGTCTTGGAGGGAAATATAATTTGTTATATTAAAAGTGATGACCGGTGAGGTGGCCTGTGATGTAGAATAAATGCCATATAGGCTTATAATAAAATGTTAAAATTAGAGTTAATATCTTAGTTAGCATTATTTTTTGGTATACATAGCAAGCCTACAAACATTATTATTTATGCAAACATCTTACTGAGGATGTAATCAAACCATTTAAAGCATTTTCCACCAATAAACAAGTCATTATCACCGGTAAACAATATCGTTGAAAATTTTTTTTGTCTTAATCCTTAAATCCTAAACGAAGGCAAGAAAGATGTAAATAATATTTCTGCCTAAATTATTGAAGTAAATAGGAGGTTTTAAAAATATTAAACTAAATAACTATAAATAATAAATTTAAATAGCTGTAAATAATAAATTTACTAGATAAATGATCTATCTACTTCTTATAAAAATGTTATTTACCTCGTAAATTTGCTGATATATTTTTAAAACTTTTAATTTACTTCAATCAAAAACAGATCATAAAGATAATTAGTAGAGTAATGGTTGAGTAATGGTATTGGATATACGAGACTCTAGGAATTTGCAGTTGGTTCTTTGTTGAAATATATAAAAGAGGGCATTAATGAATACGTCACTCTGAAAATCAAAATAAATATGCCATGAATTATCTCACACATTAAATATATGAAAAGAGTAACTTCTAATACAAATAACTAACTTCTTTTTATTTATTTATTTATTTATTATTATTGACACAAAAACAACAGCAGCAAAGAACACAAACAAAAAGGGGCACCCAACAGAGAAACTAAGGTGCTTTGTACTGCATATTAGAGTCTCAGAGAAAAAAGCATAGGAGCTCTCGCATCCTAATTGATAAATGCATAAAAATATATTTTGTTCATATAATTTATTAGATAATTTTAAGTTTAAATTGAGTATTTCCATAATATTAATTCATAATATTTCACTTTAGAAATATTTAATATTTTATTTGTTTTGATTTATTTTATTTTATTTTCCTTTCCTCTTCCTTTCCCTTTCTTTTTCTTTTTCTTTTTCCTCTTTTTCTTTCTTTTCTTTTCCTTCCTTTTCTTCCACAGCTGCTTTCTCCCGCGTGGGTGAAACCAGCCAACTCATGCTTTTGGGCCAAGATTTCCTCCCACGAGCTCGCGTGATCTCAGGCCCGCATGACCTCTGGGTTGCACTTCTTAAGCCCGTGATTCCATCCTTTGTCCAGCAGAGCATGCACGCTTATCTCCTCCCAGCTGGCCGCCACTCTCCAGCTGATTTACTAGCTGGGTGGTAGATTTTAGGGACGGATTTCTCTCTCTGGGCTCTTGGACATCATGCCTATTTCTGGTTAAGCCTTGCAGCAAGCAGGGAGGTTTTTTATTCATTGGTTTTCGGCTTAGTTTTTAAAGTTTTTTCTTGTGTTTTTTTTCTCCTTGTATTTTCATCTCATGTTTTCTTTTTAGAATTTTATGAGATGGATTTTAAGCTAGGTTAGATACTTTGATAAGGCTAGTGATGATCTTATATGTGAAATAATCTAATTTGAGTTTGATTTTGTTTTGGTTTGTAAAGAATATAAGTTTTAGTGGATTAAATCTTTTCATCTCATTTTTCTATTCAAATTTTTGTGCCAATCTTTTATATAAATTCAGTCATGCTTTATTTATGCAATATTATCACATTTTGTTTTGATAAATATTTATTTTATAAGTTGTCTTTTACTGCAATTTGCTAAAAACAGTACTTTGTTAATTTTGGATAACTTGTAATGATAAATCTGTTTGGCTCCAACATAGAGATTTAATCCACTGAAACACTTTTGTTATTTTTGTTGAACTTTAATTCTATCTTTTCTGGTTATTCGTTGGGGATGTGAGACGTGCAACTGAGTCATAAATCGAATATTGGATTCAAATTTGAGAACGAAGCATATAAGTGATTCATGATACGTTGCCTCATTTATTATTAAATTTTTCTTTGCCTAAATTTTATCTTTTTCATATTTTGTTTATTTTTTATATCACAAAAATTGACCAAAAATATATGTACTTTTTATTATTTTTATTTCCTTGTCTTTTTAACATTTAAATCTAATCATATTATTTGTTTTAATTATCACCTCTCTATGGATACGACCGTCTGATCTGTACTATAAACGACTGCTTTATAAGTGCATCTTTAGGTGTTAAATCACTAATCATTGTGAGCTGGGTGATAAAAACAAGAGTCCATGAGATGATGAAGCGGCAAGACCACCGGGCGAAGCTGACCGTGTTGAGCTAGCAAACAAATCCCAAGGCTGATCAGGTACTTCTCTTACGCATTCAACCAGCTCCTCAGGTTCGTGATCAACACCGGAAGCCTTTTCTGACTTTCGAATATCTTCCAACGCAGCTGCGACGTCTTTCATTGCCGGTCGTTTCTTTCCCTTCAAATTCAAGCATCGTTTGGCAAGTTCTGCAAATCCTATGATTGAGTCTTTTTTTGCGTCCTTCTTCACTCTTGCATCAACAATGTCAAACAAGTTATTCTTCTCAATGGATTGCATGAAACACTTCACTAAACTTCTGCCTTGTTCTGACCTTCCTGTTGAAATTGGTTTTTACCCGGTCCCATCGGTTGACATGCCTTTGTAAACTGTGCCTTGTCCTCCTGGACCAAGAACTCCGTCAATATTAAAACGGCCAGTTGCTTTCTCTAGCTCCCTTGAACTGAACAGCTTCGTCTTCTCAACATTAACTTCACCCAAAGATAATTATTGTTCTAACAATAGACCACCATTTCGTTTAAAGAATACCTTTAAGTCCATTCACCGGATAAGAAGATTTTAAGCATGCTATACAAGATAAAGATTATGGTTGTAGGACAGTTGGTGGGAATTAGAGTAACTGGAAAACAACACATAAGAAGACATGATGTAGCTCAAATAAAATCAAAGTAATAAGGATTCTATTACCTTGAGTTTGGATTCTATGAGCATAGAAACCGAGCTAATCCTTATTATAGTTTTCAAATGGAGTCCAGCTCAGAAATTCAAAATCGAGATAATTTCTTCAATGTATTGGTATATCCTCCACTACAAATTGATATCGAGATGTAATTGCATATCTATTAAAACTACCCATCAAATTGGATTAATCAACAATATCTAATTTATGGATTTATAGTTAGAAGAGGCCAAGAAATATACATGTGGCATATTAACAATTACTTAAGGTAATATCTTCATTAATAATTACATGTAGTAATATCTTGACAAATATATTGTTTAGATCAAGATCAGCACCTACCTAATATTTTTTAACCTGTTTAAAACTCTTTTTGGTATTAGAGACATTCGGAATTTTATGCACTGTATTATGTTTGACATTTAATTTTTATGTAAGATATTATTTCAGTATATTTTATTTTTAATAATTAATGAGTACGGAATATCATATTAAAATTAAAATCAATATATAATTATTTTGATTTCCTAATGCGTAATGCGATGTGACTCACATATTTGATAAAATATATACATATGTTGTTTTTGTTGTAAAATTAGTTTAGATTAATTAATATTGATTGTTTTAATATTTTGTAAAGTTTCAGTAACAAATTATAAATTTTTCTTTGAATATCCATTTTTTCCCGACATATCCGTCGACATCAACATTTCCATCGATATTATTCATAAATCAAAACCTCAACAACCCCATCGACTTCGATATTTTCATCTTTGATAACTGGTTTGGTTTTTATAACTATAAGAACTCTTTTGTCACTATTTATCAAAAATAAAAAATTGTTTTGTAACTAAAAGCTGAAAAAGAGATTCAGCTAAAGGGCCAAAAAAAAAAAAAATTTTTTTTTTTTAAACGCTTAATATGTGTCTTTCTTAATAGGTAACTCGTGTAAAATACAAAGAGAGAGTCAGACACGTTTATTCAGTTCACCGTTTCTTTCTCTCTTGAAATACCATTTCTCTCTCTTTGTAAATCTCTTCCTTCTGAAAACGTGTGAGTGAAGCCCTCTTTCACGAAGAAAGTATTCCCCATTAGATGACATTGAAGCATAATTCACTCCACCTGTTCACAGTGACAGTAATATAAAGTCACGCATGTCAAACCAAACAATTTTAATAATGAAGTTAAAATCATTGTTCTAATATAATAGACATATGGCAAAGAGTCAGACTTTAAAGACACACTCTTGTGCAAAATTATTTCAAGCTTAGTTGGCATTATACCATCCAAACAGATACTCGCTACAAGTGGAGCAACCGCTCCATCTGCCACAAATCTTCATCTTGTTTCTGATAAATTTCCAAGCAATGGTCATGTGAGATAAACTGACGAACACATCACTTAAATTCAAACCATTAAAAAAAAAATCATGAAAACCTGCCAGAGGAAATAGAGCAGTGGTATTAACAGCAAGAATACCGCCAAAAAAGTTGGCTGAATAAGGCTCTGGTTGAAAGGACACGTTTCCGCTGAAGATGGTGTACACCAACACATTAGATGCATGTAGGAGAGGAGAGGGCTCGCTATATGGCACAACTATCGTATAGAAGAAAACATTTTAAACTACTCAAGTTTAAGGAAAGATTAACCTCAAACAAATCGAAAATTCAAAATCTGTATGATGAGTAGAAGAAATACCGTCTATGATGAGAAAGAAAGCTTGGTCACTGCTCCACTTCAATGCCGATGGGCTGGGAAGGCTACGGTTTCCCACTGCCCCATGAAAACCCCTTCAGATGCTGAGCAGAGCATAGCAGGGAAGAAAGGGAACAAAATAAAACCCCAATAACTTTTTGGGTGTGGGCAAAAAAGGGGATAATCGAGAGAGGGAGAGATGAGAGGAGGAAAACCTGATGAAATTTTCAGGACAATCGGAAATTGGAAAAGCAAAGAAAGAAGAGAAACGAAGAAATGAGACGGTGAAGACGAAAATCAGAAACAAAATAGAGATGTATATCCAAACGGTGAGTGAGAGACAGTGAGAGAGACGGAGAAGAAGAGAAGCGGGGAGAGAGACCGTGTAGTCAAATGGTGAATTCTGACAAATGTAACCTGGGAAACTTGGGTTTGTTTGTGTTGTTTCCCTAAAAAGTGTTTTTTTTTTTTTTCCACTGTAGACTTTGGCCATATTACTGACTTACAAGTTTACACTTTAGTTTGGTCAGGCCTGCATTTGACTGTAATTTGCAGGTGTATCACGGTGATACATCAGCTACCTTCTTTTGGGTCAACGTTGATGATGAAGCTAGAAAACTAGTTCAGGTAGATTCATTCTATTATATAAATGTTCTCTGATATTCAATATTTATTAGTACCGTACGGTGAAAAAAAATTGTTGTCAGATCGGAACTTTTGTGTATGTTGCATCTCCACTTGGAATTCTTCTGGCATAGCTATGCGTACAAGTTTTTATTTTTTTATTTTTTTCACCTTTTGTTTTTGTTTGTAGGAATAATTGCTATAGGTAACGAAAGAATCTCTGGATAAAGCAATATCAATTTCTGCACCAGGAGTGGAATTCAAGAAAATTGGCAGAACGATTCAGTAAGGCATCTCCTATGTACTTTCCCGCTGTGCCCTTCACTCTTGCTCGTTTATATTACTATAGTTGTATACTAATTCACAAATGTTGTTCTTCTCTTTATGAGAGACCATGCAGATCAATATGGTTATGGTGTTGCTCGGCAGTTTGTTGGCCATCGGACGTGTTTTTCATGCTGATCCAGTTGTTCTTCACCATAGTAAGCATCCGAGTTTTATCTAATCGTAATCTTTTACTTGCATTTGGGCGAATTTTGATCGCATTCTTGCATATAATAATTTTTTTTTTTTAAATTTTTGCTAAAGGCATTCTGACTTGGGATTTGTAGGGAAAAGAAAGAATTGAAATGATGAAAGAAATAGAGAGAGAGAGAGAGAGAGAGAGAGAGAGAGATGAAAAAGAGGAAAATCAAGAGGGAGAAACAATACTTTTTTTTTGGCTAGGAGCTCAACATATTTGGTTTTTGTACTAACATCACGTATTGCTTGTAGGGAACAATGATAGAGAGTGCATGATGTTGAATCAGACTTTCACTATTGGCAATGCATTCCATAACCTTAATACTCATCTACAGTCATTCATGTAGAAGGTTTTTTGGTATTGATGAGCTTCTTTCTTACGGTCCTAACACTGGTCGAGAATCCATTTGCATTGTTGAAAATCCCTTACATTCGAAAAATCGGCTCTGTGGCCATGCTAGCATCTTGTCAGGTGTTAGCAGTGGAGTCCCCAGCATCGAAACACGCAAGGCTGTCTCCACCTTGTGATGCTGGGGGCCCGTGATACCCCAAGCACTTTTATGTAAATAGTTGGATAATTTTTTTTTTTTTTCTGGTTTTTTCTTTTCGTTGCATGCCTTTGTCTTAGTTATTCTCTTTTTTACCTTTAATTCGTGCAGAACCAATGCTAACAATAGGTAGCATAAATCGTTTAATATGGGACGACGATTGGATGGTTGTAACAGAAGATGGAAGTCCGCTCAGTTTGAGCACACAATATTGATAACAGAGGATCGGGCGGAGATACTGACCTGGTGTTGACAGTTGTGGAAGGTTATCACACAAATAGCAAATCTCCAATTTTGGGTAATTTATCCCCCAAATATGATTGGATTGGCCTCTTCCACATCATTATATTTATATGCAAATTCGTTCAGGCACTTTAAAATTTTGTTTCATTGTTGCCATTATTTCTTGTAATGTTTATGCCTAGGCCATGAATTGTGTATATCAACTATTTGTTGTTGTTCTAATTGATTAGAACAAACAATTTGATTAGTGAAGATTTTCATATTGTGGGTATGCACCAGGTTGATTTTGGGTTCAAGTATTTTGTTATTGATCGGTTTACTACATGCCCACTTTATTTTTTGTTTCAACATATTTTATATATATATATATAGACACACACATGTAGAAGAGGAACTAAAACCTCCACTCAAATTTATTACAAATTTATTAAAAGAGAAAATAAAAGAAAAGGAAAACAAAAACATGGAAAATCAGATCCAACCTTAGCGGCACACTAATCAAAAATAAAAACAAAAGAAACAACCCGTAAAAGGTAAACGAATTCAAACTAAACTTAAATTTATTTATGTACATCTTAAAACCCTTTCTCTTTCAAGCACAAAGTTTATAATTACTTTTCTTTTATGGATCAACGATTAAACTTCTTGTCGAGCAAGTGTATAATTGTCTAAGATTCTTTCCTAGTTTGTCATTTATGGTGTCTGAAACCTCTGCAACATCAATAAGTGAAGAAGGCGCATAAATATTTTGATGCTCATTCTTACATAGGCGTGAATGCACCTTCTGCGTACTTGACTCAATCCATCCAAGAAAGTCTCGTAACTACATTGGCTTTGGCCATAGCTTGACGAACTCTCTATGATTATTCTTAATATAAAAGGAAGCTTGATTGAAATATTACCTGATTGATCAACAATGTTTTGGTTGATCCTTGAGTACTTACTTGAAGTAGTGTTTTGGGATGAACCTTTTTCACATGATGACGGGGATCTCCTGTTAGACAGCATCGCTGATTTGCTTTGATGAAACTGATTACAGATTGAAGATCCATGGACAGAGGAGACTAAAAGCTCCTTGATTGTCCGGAGTACTAACAACACTTTTGTTGCCATGCACACCCTCCTAGGAATGATAAGTTTCAAGGTTGAGAAAGACGTAATAAGTTTTAAGGTTGAGAAAGACGGCGTTGAAGAACATTGAAAAATGAATGCAAGTAATCATTCATCTTTTTCGTTTGCAGGTGGACTTGGTGCATTCATCTTTGGATGAAATTCAAAATTTTATCGAGAAAAATTCCTCCCTTTAGACTACGATATTTATAAATTAAATTGTTCCAAGACAAATGAAATTGAGGAAATAAACGATTCCAAATATTGAATAAAAATAAAACAAGAATTAATTATAATACTAGAGGAAACTTTCTTAATTGTAAAATTGCTACTTATCTATTCTCTTACAAAAATTATCTTCAAGTTAAAAAAAAAATTGTTACTAAACAATTCAATATATCTTCACCATTTTTGGCAAAAATTGTTACTGCCATTGTTCCAGTAGGATCATTCAGATTTGCTATAAACTTACATAATAACAATTAGTAGTCATTAAATATAAGTTAGTTAATAAATAATAATCAATTAATATTTAATTCAAGTAATCATTACCTTGAACAAACTTTAGCATTTATGCTACAATTACTGCATGTAAAGTACTAATTATATGCTACACCTGTAAGCTTATGACATAGTGGACAAGCTATATAGCAAAACTATTGCTGAAGATTTTCTATTATAACTGATGCATTGATCCAGAACTTCGTTGCTTATAAATATAATGTTAGTTGTTTCAAAAAATAAATTGTAATTGAAAAGGGCATAAAATATTTTTTAATAAACAATAATTACATTAACAACAAGATTTTGTATGTCACTAATTCGTATTATCGTTTAAGGTGTAGGTAATGCAGTTCTTGCTGTAGATGAAATTAGTGAAAATTCTGAAATTAATCTTGCAAGATAATCTCTATTGTTGGAAGCTCTGCAGTCATATAATGTTACAAATTATGAAAAGCATATATATAATAAATTATCTATTTATTTATAAATAAATTAATGGATATAAAATACATACCTTCAACCGCTTCTGTAATATGTGGATCTAATTGACATTTGTCTAATTATAACATTTTTTATTTTGAAGTAACTAAATCTAGATTTTGATTGTTTATAGTTTGCTTTCTAAAACTATAAGCATAATTTTCTAACTACAAATTTGTTTTATACACAATTCATAAATAAAAAATTAAAAAAAAAAAGTTTGTTTTATACACGTATAAAGACAGCATCTTTCTCATTTACACGTGTATACGTATTCTTCTTCTTCATCCATATTACATCTCTCTCTTTCCATTCTTCCCCTCTCCCTCTCTCTGTTTCTCCAAACCCATAAGGGAAATATATCTCTCTCATCTCTCTCTCTCTCTCTCTCTCTCTATCTCTCCATTTCTCCATCTGATTCCGTTTCTCCAGCCCAGAAAATGAATAAGAGGGAAACATCGTTTTGTGATGGTTTCTTCTCTTCCGTAAGATTGCTCTATAGACTTCTCCGGGAACGTCGCATCGAACTCCCGTGCCTGAAAATTTCAAAACGCTCAGATATTTCCAATTTTATTAATTTATTTTTGGATTTTGATTGGAAAGATTGGTTTTGATTTAGTACAATGTAATTTGAATTTCAGTTGGAATTAAAATGGGATGTTTGATGTTTACAATGTGAAAAGTGTTTAGAGTGGTATTGAAACATCCTTTTTTCCGCAGAAAACAAAAACGTTTGTCCCTGTCAAAGAAAATAAATTTTTTCTGTCCTCCTATCCTAAGATCGTAATGTCTACTCGATCAGTTCAGTGCCATGCGTGGTCGCGTATAGGTGGTGGCACATGATCAAGAATGAAAAAAAAAATATATATATATATATATATATTTCATTTTTTTTAATTTAAAAGTATTTTTCTCTTATTTTCAGTTTTTTTTTTTTTTTTTTTTTTTTCAAACTCATGCCGAACGTTGGAATGAGCTTTCTCTGATGCCACAAATCTTAGAATGAGCTCCAGGTAGACATAGACTTTTTTCCTGACCTCATTGCTCGGTTGTTGCCTCAACTTCGACGATAAATTGTGTGTTCGCTGATGAAGATGAAGATTTTGTTGCCTTTGAAAGCTTTTATAACAGATGTCGCAGATGAACTGGATCGTCGCTAGAAGAGTATTTAGCGACAACGATATAACCTCCATGTCTGAATTAAAAAAAAAAATTTATTAGGAACTGAGGAAACCATAAAGTAAAGAGAACAGAAAAATTGTGATTAGAGAAATAAGATTAAAAACCTGGCGTTAAAACAATGTTAAAAAAGTTTTCGACTTAAAATCTGTCTTGAATTTTTCAAATTTTGAAAAAAATAAAACAATCAAATTCAAGAAGTAAAAGAATAATAACAAAGCCTCCAAACCATTTATCATTTCTACTGCTCCCTCTATCAACGTCTCTAGCTTTGATCTCGTATTTAGATCCGCTTGCATCTCCAACAATGATCACCATTCAGTCTATGTTGTTTATTTAAAAAGGAAAGAGTGGGAGCCAAAAAAACAAAAAGCTTCAAGGTCTACCAAGCTAATGTCGAAGCCAATTGCAAAGACGTACAAGCAATTCCCATATCTCTCTCCACCACTTATGCCGAAAGAACTTTAATTCGTTTATGAGTTTAATCTGAAAGTGAATAAAAAATCGATTTTGTTTACTTGAGGCACCATGTCGAACAGATGGAAGGCAATAGAAGAATAGAGTCAGATCAGAATAACACTCTGTATTTCAGCCATTACACCAATCAAATGCACCTCAAGGGAAAACGTACTTTCTTTGTAGAAAAAATAAACAACACACATTCGATCGATCCAGACTTAAGCAGAAAATAAAGACACACATAAACCACAGGGCAAGAAATTCTTAACGCAAAAATCCATCAGATTAATAAATCACATAAAAATCATATCATATTACATCATAAACTTCCACGAAACTATAAATTAGATAAAACACATCAAAACCCAAAACACAAAACCCCCCCAAAAATTTTGAGAAAATTGCCTTTCTTGGCTTGCAGTGTCTCAAATATGAGCCTTGATGAGTAGAGGCGTGGAGGTCCAAAGTTAGAGAAAGAGAGAGAGAGTGGAAAACGGACGGAAAG
>JAFMPE010105264.1:0-13228 GCA_024759925.1 Ficus religiosa | reverse complement strand
AATTTCGATGATTTGCAATTTTACATCATGAACTTGTAAATCTATAACAATTTGCCCCATTAATTAATGACATGAATGGTTGTTTTTATCTAAGGTTAAGATGTTTAATTAGGTATTATGAAAATAGAAAATTTTGAATTCATTTCATTTTAAATATATATTTGGATTGGTTAAAAAGACCTTTTAATGACTCATAAGCACGTCAAGTTTCAATTTCATTAAAAATGTCAACATTATTATGAATGGGATAGATTGTTTTAGGTTTATAATTTTATGACGTAAATCGTCAAAATTAAAAGTTTAGAGTGGAGGTCTTTTAATAAATACCATTTTTATTGGCAAATTAACTTTTTAATCCCATACTTGCTGAATAAAATACAGACTACAGCTTTCTATTTACTATTTCTTTACGAAAATGAAAAAAAAAAAATAGTAAACTTGTAAAATCACTTCAAGAGAAACATTTACTTGTGAAACGATTTTTCGAAAAAAAATATATTTCCAAAGGATTTCTAAATTGATTCAGAATGACCTATATTTACACCGAGTGACCCTTTTGTTTTTTTATTTTTACTTTTTGAACTTTAAAAAGTCCTTTTGTTAATTAAATTGATGTGTAGTGCAAGGATAAGGACACAAACTTCTGCACCCTTCTTTTTTTTTTTTTTTGTAGTCCAATTAGTGTGAATTTTGTTTTTATTTTTTAAATCATATTTTTTTGGGAATCGTATGGTCAAAACGAAAATGATCGTAGTCATACGGTACTGATCCATTCAAGAACGTATACTTCTCCAATATCCACATAATGGACTAGTCCTATAAAATAAGCAACAAGGTCTTCAACCAACACTACCTAGTGTCGCCTGGGAACCATTAGGATGCATACCCATGTAAGATTGTTCTAGAAACCCGACAAACGGAAACCAACCATATCAGTACCAAGTCACCGTCGGTCAGCTAACCGACCAGTCCAAACAACGGATGGTTGAACTCGAACCGGAACGAAAACCGACCGAATCCAATTTTTTAATATCTACTCTCACATATCTCCCCGAATGATCTAAATATATACATAACAGTGTCAAGATACTACTACAAAATTGCCACCCCTCAAACCACCAAAATCTGACGGCCACAAAAACCAGTCAGTAAACCAACCAAAAACCCTTTGCTCGGCTCTGCTCGGTTTCACCTTCTATATAACAGACGCGGTCAGTTCCGATTTTCAAGAATTGACAAACCCTACACCTACCCATGATCAAGTAGCAAACACACAAGAATTGCAACTCTTTTTCGTTGGTATGTTGCTTAATCGAAACTTCTTTTCAGAACGGATGCATGAATGAGATATTAAAACGCCAATGGTTCGCGGAAAACAAAACAAAACAAACGAAAAAAAAATGGTAAACAACAAAAAATAATGGGAGTGATGCACAAAATCTTTGATCTGCCTACCAAATGGTGCTACAGAATTAGCCTCTAATATACACGCATGCGTATACATACATTCGTACATCCGAAAAACGAAAACCGGTCAGTCCCTGTCGCTGCTTATTGTTCCATTTCTCACAAACTCAACGTAAACAAAAATGGATATGACTATACGAATATATACATATATATATATATGCACAGGGGTCATTGTCTCTTTCTTGTTTTCCTCCGACGTCAATAATAATATCTTTAAAGATGTAAAGGGAATGTTCTTTATGCTGGAAGCAAGGGGATGGGGAACAAAACACGACCGGTAAAGCCAATACATATTTTAGGTGAAGGCTTCACCGTCTTTTTTTTAATGCCGCCACCCTGAAACTAAATAGGATACAGAAAAAACTACAGCTTTAGAACTTTCTTGTCCTCATTTTACAGACAAAATGGTTCTCCAAAAAGCCCTAAGACGAGGGGAAAATTTACTTTTGACACGGGCCTCGGGAAAAGCCTAGAGAATTATAGAATATGACAGGAAAAATGAAGATAAAGAAGAATTGGGAAGAAAACGAGGAAAAGCCATTTTGTACATAGGATTCACATGAAGTAGCTGAGAGCCTTTTTTCTTCGGGAACCCCCTTCACCATAAAGTTCGTTCCATTGCAAAAGCTCCGTCATGTTCACTGACTCGGACGAAACACTAGCACATACCTATGAACCCCGAATGTAAAAAGATTAAAATTTAGAAAGAATCCATCCGAAAATATAGAAAGGTTCTCCAAGCAAGCAAGCAAGCAAACAAACACAAAATTATTGATTCTTAATTACCCGTTCATGAGCATATTTGAAGTCCTCCATATTTAGAGGACGTATATCGGCACTGCCACTCAAAGCTGGTGCAGGTTTACCATCTGCTAGAGCTGCTGCATGCTCCTGTTATCGGTTTAACACATCAGATCAAGTTATAAAGCTTATGTGTAAAGATCCATTCAGATTGTCTGTGGGCTTTAGACTGAACAAGTTCGGAAACTTTCAAAGAGTGGTGTTGGATAGAAAGTAAAGGTTGCTCTAATGCTTGGTATTCGGACGAAGAAACATACCTTTTTCTCCTTTTCCAAAATCTCTTTAATTGGACGGTGTGCGGCAGTCACACACAGATTCTGCAATGGGTGAACCTCGTTTATAGTCAACGATGTCCATAGTGAAAACATCAACGAAAAATAAAACATTAAAATCACACCAGCCAGCCAGCCAGCCAGCCAGAAGAAAATAGAAAATTGGAACCTTAAGATCGCTTCCCGAATATCCATCTGTCATAGTCGCAATTGCATCAAAATCAACATCAGGAGATAAATCCTCTTTTGCCAGGATGACTTTTAGTATCTTTGCTCTATTGGGAGCATCTGGCAAATTCACCATTAGTCTGTAGAGAATACATGTTCAAATAATTTCAAGTCAACCGTGATAGGAGACAAAGGAACAGTAAAAAAAAAAAAAGAATTGTAAGCAAGAAATGAGTAGTTATTGGTGCATGATCGAGCACACAAATGAAAGCAAATGCATAATTAAGCATGCACAAATCTATCCAATATGATATTTTACCTACGCGGGAGCCTTCGGATGACAGCCTCATCAAGGTCAAATGGCCTATTTGTAGCTGCAAGCACCAGAACACGCTCTGTATCTTTTGTCCGTAAACCATCCCAGTTCACCATAAATTCATTTTTCATCTTACGCATTGCCTCATGCTCCCCTGGGTTTTCTCTTCGGCCCAGCATGCTGTCAACCTATGAGAACCCAACAAAGGATTAGTGTTAAAGTAATACAATATGTACACTAAATCAGTACACAATATAGTAAAAACAAACATACACTTCTACATGTTATATAAACATTAGTCAATAAGGACTGATAAACTTACTTCATCAACAAACACGACACTAGGGGAAATTTTACTAGCTAGGGAGAAAACAGCTTTCACATACTTTTCACCCTCACCAAACCACTGCATTAAGAAAGGACAAGACAATATTTAGTTTTAACGAGATGCAATCAGCATGGAGGTTTCATCAGTATAAACATTTATTATTATTGGCAAACCTTAGATGTAATGCTAGACATGGATATGTTGATAAAATTTGCACCAGCTTCAGTAGCCACAGCCTTGGCAAGCATCGTCTTACCAGTTCCAGGGGGCCCGAATAATAGTATGCCCTTGCAAGGCTGCACACAAAGACAAAACCCATAATTAGAGGCAGACACAATAGGATTGAGCACAAAAAAGGAAACTGTGAACCACACATTAATACAGTAAATGGAAACCTACTCCACATCTATGGTAAAATAGGGGCGTAAATGAACTGAATATGAATTTAGCAAATAAAGGAACAAATAAACAATAACATACTATACTTTAGATGAAGATGCGTGTCTTTTTTTTTTTTTTTTTTTTTTTCCCTTCAAGAAAAACAGAGATGCATAATTTTGCCATATACAATTAAGTGTTAAAACCTTGGTCAATTGCCCCTTGCAGAAAAGTTCAGGCCTTTGCAAAGGAAGCATCACCAGTTCCTTCAACGTATCCTTAACGTTTTCAAGGGCCCCAATATCATCAAAAGTGACTCCGATATCACTAGGTGGAATGACATCTGCTAGAAGCCTTTTCTCAAATTCATTTTCCGTCACAACATCCTGATTTCAGCCCAAAAATGGGGGAGAAAAAGTCAAGCCGATTTTCTTGTAATAATTCAAACATCAGTTCCCAAAGATAAACTTGCTAAGATTAAAATCCAGCTCAAAGAGATTCACCTTGAGTGATTTCTTCAAGCCCTTAGATTCATTCTGGATCGCATGTAGCATTCCGATCCCATACTGGATGCTGCTAGAATTGCAACATGGCATTACAACTGTGTCATATACATCCAGTGACTAGTAATTCAGCTAACTATTACTCAAAATGAGATCAGGAAATACGCTATCAAATACCTCTCACTAGACAGAGAAAGTCTTGCTTCAGGATCAGCTTCAGGATTCTGCATTAGATGATGACTTAAAGCCCATCCAACTACTTTTTCTGCACCTGCAATATATAAAGTATCATACAAAAGATTAGTGGTAGAAAAACAAAATAAAATCTAATTAAAGAAAATTATATGATAGACAAAAACTGAACTTACTTTCGTTGGTAAGCATCTGGTCCTTGATGCATAATGTCTCAAGTCCATCAGATTCCAATCCGGTCCGACCCAAAACCTAGACATAAAAGTTACTGCAATTAATATATCCATAAAACTGATTTCTCTTCAAAGTTCAAACAGGGATGATGTAAAATAAAGTAAAGAACGCTTAAGAACTTGGTAAGAATGATAGAGTTTTTTCAAAGTTTCAAACAAGGTAGCTGCTCCTACTCCCTGTCCCTTTTGGAATGATTTAAGGTAGTTCATAGCAAAGACTGGAAATACACCTTCTAACTTATGAATATGAACTAAGTGTCTTCCATCCTAGTTTCGTACTCCCACTTCCCATCGCATTGAATGTTTCAGTTAGCACATTAAAAACACTCTAAGATGCAATACAGTACTCTAATGTCAAGTGTTATGTACGGCTGTCTGCATGCAGACATGAGTTTTAACGTTCAACCACAAAATGTTGTGTTCAACATTCTCATCACAACAAAATAAAAGATCTAGTTCACATATAGACCAGAAGAAAAAGCTCTCACAGTGCGCAGATGATTTAGATTTGCTTTCATTTTGAGGGTTTCAGCATCTCTATCCAATTGCTGCTTCCATGAGACAAGAAGTGCCTCATCCTGGAACGAGAAACATAATTATCCACCGTGAGAACCCAATACACACTCGTATATGCATGGAAAATATATATATATTATCATTTAAATTATAATCATATAAAGCTGTACAAACCTGTGGCATATGAATGGTAACTTTATTAGGGAAGAGCTTGGTGAGGTGTTTAGTTGCCTTGGGAACTTCCTTCCCTCTATCATGCAGTCTTCCAAAACTATCCTGAGAAATTTAGATGATGTTAAGACCATGGTCTGACAACCAATTCCAAGCACAAACTTACAAAGCAAGCAATAAAATATCCAGTAAATATTTACACCTTCTAGTCCCAAATAATGAATGCAACAAAAGAAAAGGTTAAGAACTGCGGAGCTAGAAATCAAACTTCAAAATAAAACAAATAAAAAACTCATAAGTTCTAACCATTACCGGAAATGCCAAGTCAAGAAGAGCAGTTTGGTTGCTGCCGAACTTTGTGAAGAGCAGACCACCAGGATGTGACTAGAAAAGAAAATAAGTAACCAAATAAACAACTAAAAAGTTCGTAAAACTTTTAGAAAACCTAGTAAACCCCAGGGATGATCTGAGGAAAAAGAACAGCAAAATTAAATGTCATTAAATGTTTCTGCAAAATCCACTTTAATCTCGTGATTAAAACAGGTTTTACACACATTCGTAAAGCACGTATGTTGCTACTCGGGCCTTGACTGACACCCCAAACCCAATGTAAGACACAGGAGAAAGTCGATACCTAATGCCAAAATTCCTTCTAACATTGTTAGACACGTATGACTGTGGTTTCTTCCTTTCATGAAAAAACCTTACATTCTAAAGTGCTGAATTCCATTTGATATGACACTGGTGATAACAGAAAATGCGAAAGAATTTGAGAAATAAAAGGGACCATTACTGAGAAGCTGAAAGAATGCCGGCATTAAAAATGTTGCATTAATTAAGAATAATAGATAACAAAGGACAAAGCCATATACAGCGTTTCTTTTATAGAATAGCCTAGAAATCTCCCAAACCAGTCTAGTGAGATCCAGTTAAAAAGTAGAGCCCTGCCAACCCCTACAATTCTTCAGAAGCATGAAACTTGTAATTCACCAGGTAAATAATAACCTAAAGAATTAAACCAAATGTCATGTAGGAGGGACCTACACACCTAATGCTAATCAACCCCTCAATCAAAGCTCCTATATGTTAGGTAGCACAATGCATTCCCTACTTTCGATATTTCTATGTAACCTTCCACTTTTCTTTATATTTTCACAACTAGTTTCAAGAAACATAAAGAGTTCAGCCTCGTGTAAGAACTACCAGAATAAAGTCTTTTCAAATCGCAGCATAACATAAAAGAACGTGTAAAGTAAAAATAAGCAAAACTTTCCGCTTCCAGCAATGGTCACTCAACCAAGGACATAAGACAAGCATTACCTTCTCCTTTCGGTTGTCAGTTTGCGTATGTGAACCAATTACAACCACATTATCAGGAAGCTTTTCCAACCTATTTTTAAATGAGGAATATGACTCTGTATTTCCACCAAGAGACTTCTCAGCATCCTTCATGAACAAGATGAAAGGAGAATTTCTACTCTCACTATGTACTGCCTGGAGAGAGTATTATTTTTAGATTGACAAGGAATCAGGATATGGAGGAACAAAGTACAGAAGCAAAATTAAAGTAAATAAATTAAATTAAAAGGAAACCTTGAACAAAGTGTGAATGAGTAGTTTGTCCAATTCTTCAACACCCGTGCTTTCCAAACGAAGATCAGCAGCTACAGAGAGAGAAGGGAAGAGGAAGACAGCTTCAGCATCCAGGGGTAAAGAAACGTTGAAAGCAACAGTTTAAGGGGCCTAAATTATTAAAATATATCTAATGATGTCAACTCGTACCATTGCAGAAGTATCCGTAACCTAAATCACAATTTCCCCCAAGATCAACACCATCACTTATGGGTTTATCAAATCTTACACCAATTTTTGATATAGGATTTCCCTCAAAAAGTAACGTAATCTTTCCACGTGCTCCATTTTGTGGGCCCCTATAAAAAATGTAACAAAGGATGAATAAGAGTATGAAAGCATCAACAAGTGACGCATTCCCTTGAGCAAAAGAATTCAGAGAAAAAATAAAATAAAAAAAAGAGTATGAATACATTTCTTTCTTCATATTATACCTCAACGAAGATGAATACATTTCTTTATAAATATTATACCTCGACGAAGATGAATACAGGCCACCACAAGCTGCACCACTAAACCTAACCCTATCACCTGCACGATTCATATTTAGAGATGTTATGCCAAAATACCAAAACAAATGACAGGATACAGCCCATGAGAGCCTACTGTAACCTGGGGACAAGTTGAAGTGGTTTACCTATTTTGAATAAACAATTCTTGGATGCCCCGGAAGAAGATGGGACAGTCTCAGACTCCATCTTTGTTTGAGATTCCAGGCCACAAGAAGGACAATTTGAAAAGCTTGGTGTGTCTGCCTCACAAGTTGACTGATCCATGGTCTTCGTCAAGTCAGTCGGTACAGGGCCTTGTTTGGAGCAGTTGCAGAATTTTTCTCCATTTTCCTTCAGCAGCTCAGCTTCCTTTGATGATAAACCCTACACCAAAATTGATCATTAATGATTCGAACTTATCAGCCTCCGCCATCTTTGACAAGTATGCTTAATGAAAGAAGAAAATGGTCGCAGTGATGAAATACAAATGTCAAAATGCTAATAACTCATTGACCTTTAATGTGAATGTTAACTGAATCAAGATTGATAATTTGATACTACATTGAAGAACAGCAGCAATAAAAGACTTGATAGAAAATATTTCCAAAATTGAGGAAGGGCTGTTTATCTTACAGCCAAAAATGAGTGGCTGTCAAATATGAGCAACTTAGCCCCAAAGTAATTAGCAAGGGCCTTTGCCAACATCTCCTGATATATCTCCGATCCTACAAGATGTTGAAACACAATGATTATCAACTCAATGGAATATAAGCGATATCACTCATGAAACAATATTCGAAATTAAAACCAGCAAATCAGACAAACCTGCAGGACCAGAAAGCAATAGCCGTGGGTTCACAGTACTTAGTTGTGATGTGTATTTTGCATGTTCTTTATGTTTCAGGTGGATAAACGAAGCTGCAATCAATACATTTTTTGTATTTTCACTGCAAAAGTTAAAAACAATAGGTACATATTACTGAAGCACCATTTAAGACTAGAAAGACTGCAGCAGAAAACATAATGCAACAAGCGTGGGAGATCCTTGCATATAGAAAAAGATTGCAGTAGATCGGATATTTTGTCTCTTGCAGTAGATCAGATTTTTCGTTTCATACGAATATAAAACAAAAAAATCTGTAAGAGTTTTAATCTATGTGACTAAAATACATGTAATGAAGAAAATCAAGGAAAGTGTGATAAAAGACGAAATGAATTCTACCTCAAATAGTATGGGAAGTTGTTGAATGAAACATCAATACTTTTGCCATCAAGAATCCCTGCATGAATATCTTCTTTAAATACTGCACATCGCAAAGACATGCCTGACGTTGATGCCGGCTGCGAATCCCTCGTCCACTCGTTTGCTTCTTCCAAGACCTGTTTAAACATACCTTTGCTCAATTTCAGTTTACAACTAGGTGATCCAGCTAACATCCTCAATAAAGGCCTTAGCAAATCATTCACCCCAGAGAGTTTTACATTGCCTGCCTCTGCGCCAGAGTCTGGATTGCATTCGGGGGTCTTGTCAATTGCTCCAGTGTCTTCAGCTTTATCACTTTCCAAATTCGGGGTTGAGGTGCCTTCCGGACCATCAAGCTCAACTTCTGTGCCATCGTGAACGACAGAATGAGAAGGTCCCTCGGCACCTGGATGAAATTTACAAGTGGGGTGAGCTGGGGACTTCCAGCGCGTTAAGTCTTGTTTCAGGCTTGAAAGAGATGCCAAGATGGAGGCTCCAGCCACAGCCGAAGGATCTCCTGACCGCCTTTCAAGATGCAAATATTTCCCAACAGGAGCAACGCCACTCTGACCCTCCATACCCTTAACAGCAACCTCAGTCATGAGTTGCTGAAAAATCTGTGCAAACTAAGGAAATTACACGAGTACCACACCCCAATGATGAAGCATGAAAGATAAATGAACATTAATGAAAATCTACAGTTAACCATGTCAGTTTATAGGGCACAAAAGGATACATAAGCATGGTTCCCAAGAAAGCCAAAGACCACCTCATCACCCGAGTTAAGTACACAATTCATATTTTTCTTGACTGTTGTCCCATTAACCAGCACGGACCCCTTGCTTCCCGTACTTTCCAGAACGGCTACGGCACCACCCTCGCGCTGATCATGTCCAGAAAGAATGAGTTGTCATACTGCATATACATTTACGAAGCTCAACTTTGAAAAAGAAAACAAAAACACCCGAGTAAAAGAATTCCAACACTCCTCTCCACTAACTAAAAGAAACCCCCTTTTCAGAACCAACTAAAAAAACACCTCCGCTTGGGGCAAAGTTAGGTGATTGTACATGTGCTCGTGTTTCAGTGCCGGCAAAACCTCACTAAAATCTCGGAAACCCGCTTGGAGAAAATACCTGTGTGCG
Source organism: Ficus religiosa (assembly GCA_024759925.1). Lineage (NCBI taxonomy): Eukaryota > Viridiplantae > Streptophyta > Magnoliopsida > Rosales > Moraceae > Ficus > Ficus religiosa. The sequence goes on along the minus strand of JAFMPE010105264.1, from coordinate 3,369 downwards.
CTTGATCTTGCACAGAAAACCGCTGATAGACTGTTCTTTCAAGGCAAAACTGCAGTTTCTGTTTGACCCAACCGTGAAACTTGACGACGAGATAACGATATTCGGATTCTAGAACCACACAAAAATGCAAAACAACCAATCATCAAACTCAAACCTTTAGCTCTAAACTGATCAAGAATGTCCGAAAATGATTTTATCTCCTTATGAATATAGAAATGAACAGAAACAATAGAAGAACTCAGAGAGCCTTGAGAACTAATAACCTGCGAAGACTGAGACAAAAGCCGACACCAAGGCGTCGACATCTCCAAACTTGAAGCATGCTTCTGATAAAGACCGAGTGTAAGAGCACCACCTCTCGGCTTATCTACTAAAGGCGAAGTCCCTTCAAAGCCAGCCAAACAGAAAAAAGAAAAATCAAGAAAAGGAGTGAAATTTCAACGAGATGAATATAGTATCGTCCCAAAAACCCGCCCAGATTGAAAGAAAATGGTTGATGATACAAAACGAGTTGTGAATTACAAAGGCCGAACAGATCTTCCGTACCTTCAGCGATCGGCGTGGACAAGGTCACGGCCGGCGAGGCCGCCTCGGTCTTGGCGGAACTGGCGCCGTCTCCGGCAATCTGAGCGTCGCCGGAACCACATTCTCCGGGATCGGCCGGCGGCGGAGTCGGCGTACAGACTTCCTTCGAATTCTCCGCCGCCGGCATCGACTTCTCCGAGCCTCCTCCGCCATTCTCAATCTGCAAAAAATAAAAAATAAAAAAACAAACAAACTCCAGCCGAATCAAAACCCTAGAACTCCCAATCAAACCCAGAAAAAAGACCCAAACTTTGAAGCTCCGCCAACAAGAACAGCAAGAAAAAGGAAAGAAAAACACAGAAATGGATGCTCTTTTCTGTCCGGAGCACCTTTTGACGCTTCGGCGACGGCGGTTTATCGTCGGACGGGGAAGATCTTTTGCTGTTGTTGCCGGAGAGAGATCCACTTCGCCTCGTTGAAACCATAGCTCTCTCTCTCCTCTCTCTCTCTCTCTCTCTTCTGGTCTTCCTTTTTTCTTTAATTTTCCCCTTTTTATTTTTAATGTTTTCTGTGTTTACACAAAACGCTATACCAAGAGAGAGAAGAAGAAGAAGAAGAAGAAGAAGAAAGAAGATATATTTATTTATTTCCCTGGATTTGCTTTCACCTGTTCCCTTTTATTATTTCTATTTTTAATTTATTTATTTTCAATAATAAAAATAAATTATAAAATAATTACCAATTAATTAATAGTAGCTGCTTTTTTCTGCTTTTGTCGTGGTTGGTGCACGGAAAGTCGATGCCACGGGACAGGCCACGGCACACGTTTAGCGGCGCATTTTAGCGAGTGAAGTTGTGAAGAGTGGAGAAGTTGGTGGTGCAGGTTAAGCGAGGGCTCTCCGGTCGTTTCTAAAATGCGCCGCGGTGGGGGAGGTTAAGGGAGTTGGTCTGAGTTGTAAATTCAACCAAGGTTGGGCTTTAGGTTGTGTCTTCTTCTATGTAGCAAAGTAGCAACGTTTTTTTGTGCTACGTGGTTGTTTTGTCTGGTCACTTGTGTTGTTTGTGTGGCGTTTGTGTTCACAAGTGTGTAGAGTATGAGAAGCAACGCATAGGCCAACAAATACTTCGTTTGGTTCGTTAGTTTGAGTTTGAAATTTTAAATTTCAACAGTAAATTTTTTTGAATTTTCAGAAAAGACAAAAAACTTTTTAGGAAAAAGACAAAAAAAAATTTAAGTTTGATGGTTTGAACCATCCAACCAAACATGTCCTAAAACTAATTCAGTTGGTTAGAGCATCTATACGTATAAATACTATGGGTTGGTTTGGCATTTCAACTCTAATTAAAATTTTGGAATTTTTATTAGAAATAAGTGAATGTCTTGATATAAATATTTGATTGAAAATGAACTGTAATAATAAAATTGTGTAAAAATTTAGTGTTTGTTTGGTAATGTTTGAAAATGGTATTTTGAAAGTTAGAGATAAGTTTAATTTTGAAAATATAGTTCGGAGAACACGAACTATTGGAAGTGAAAAAGTGTAAAAAACTTAAAATGCGTTCGGGAAAAAATATTAATATGGATCTTGTTTATTTACTCTCGAAATTCTATGTAATTAAAAAAAATCATCTCATTTGTATTTGAAATAATAAAGTTATGGATTTTTAAAGTTTTAATTTATTATAGACATTTCAAAATGTGAATAGTAAGAAGTAGTTATGAGTTGCAAAAATACAAATATATATATATTTGAATATGCATTTGGAGATGTCCCCCGAACAACCCTTTAAATTTTCTTCAGAAAAATAAACAATATAGATCTTGTTTCACTACTCTCATTATTATGAGCGTTTTGACACGATAATCTTATCATTTCGACTTAAAATAAGAAAAAATATGGACTTTTTAAGTTTGAGTTTTTTAAAATAAAATAAAAATATTTAGAGACATGGATATGAAATGAGCAATGTTAGGGAATATCAGTAATATTTAACGTTACTCACTAATATAAGATGGAGTCCATCAATGGGTCCACTTCTCTATTAGTGTGATGTTGAACATAATTGATATTCCCTAGCATTTTTTATATGAAATTAAGTTACTTTTATAGAAAACAAAACAAAAAACAAAAAAAAAAACATTTCAAAAACTCTAACTTGACTTGGATTGACAAAGGACTCCTATTTGTTATTAAAAATAAATAAATAATTTAAAGCAACTTATTTTAGCATGTGTTTGATGTTAAAATTTGGAGTGTTTGTACGTTTATCGATATGTTTGAATTGGTTAAATTAGAAAGTGTAAAAACTTGAATTGAATTCGGGAAAAAAAAAATATCACCGTGGAGCTTACTCAAAATTCTATGTAATTAAAAAAAAATCATCTCTTTTGGAATTGTGTACGTAAAATTATGGACTTTTAAAATTTGAGTTACAAAACTATGTGAATAGTAAAACTGAGAGAAAAAGATAAAAATTGGATTGTGATTCTAAAGTTTAGATTGTGCGTCCAAACACGTACAGTTTTTTTTTTTTTTGGTTTTTTTTGGACAAGTTTTTAGAGCAATTTCAATATTATACTAAGTGAATGTATCAATGTCAGATTATTTGGGTGAAAAGATTACATTCTTAAAATGTAGTGCTAAATGCTGTCTTTCATTTGACACCAAATATAACAACTTCTCAAATTGAGCATTAAATTGATAGACTTACAAAAAAATTTTGTTATTTTGATGAAAATAATTATCTCCGGTGTTTTTTTTTTTAATGTCAAATTTTTCTTATGTTAGTTTTGAGACAAAATTTCACAAAATATATTCGATGTTAAATTTAATATTTGATTTT
>JAFMPE010105232.1:13986-27075 GCA_024759925.1 Ficus religiosa | reverse complement strand
GAGTATATATTAGGGCCTATCAGGTATTGAGATGTTACCTTTAATCAATTGGTCCACTTTGGTGGTATTCCACTACAATGGTATTCTAGCTTATTAGATGTGTGAGTATGATATGTTCAGTGAATGTTACTTCTAAATTTATTTATCTATTCATTTTATTTGGCTTTGTTCATTTTATTAAACCCTCGCCAAACTCTTTTCAAGTCTAATTAATTTAAATGAATCAATTATATCATACTGAGCTCGTAGCTCACATTTTATTATTTTAACCCCCTAGGAGTTGCTAGGAGAGAGAGCCGAGTAGAAAGGTGTGACTTCAAGGCCATTGCGGTTTGGTGGTGATCTATCTGTGTTTTTATTTCAATCATTTATTTTTAAGGCATGTATAACTAAACTCTTTCTCTGGACTGAGTTTTGGATGCATGTATTTTTTTTTCCTTTTTTTTTTTTCATTTACATGATGATACTAGAGGTTAGATCTTCAAAACCTATTTTCATGAGAAAAACTTAATATTTCAGAATGCACACTGTTTTGAATAAAAAGCTACTTGACGGTTTTCATTAATCTAAAATTTGTAGATTTAAGATAAAATTGTAGCTTGCCCAATACTCTGATGTATTTTCTAAATATGACTAAAATTTTAGAATATTATGTGTTTTATTTATTTGATAACTTTAATTGCAAATTCATTTTTAGTTAAACCGCTTCACGTCACTATACCTGGTTTCGAGTCGTGACAACATGACACTCGTCAAAAGTATGGGTTGCAGATATTATCTGAAATAACTTGAGACTACATCATTTGCCACATAAGCGTAGTCCTTTATTGGTACTGCCCCTGTGACCTACGCCTACACCTAGGGAAGGGGTGGCATTTTTTTACTTCATCTTGTTCCATCCGGAACAGTTTCGACATAGTACCGAATAACTAGAAATTATTCCGTGATATTTCTTGGAATTTGTGAGCTAGCAAGGGGACCCGATGGATATATAAAATCAAACTAAAATAATATTAGATAAATTAATTAACCCAATTAATTTATTCATATTATTCAACTCTATAACTATTCTACTATAAGTATAAAGCTGAACTCTTTGATTCTATACCGAATTACAAAAGCTCATTAATAGGGCTTTTGTCCATGACATTTATTATAATGTACAATTTCCATAGGATATTCATAATTGAGATTAAGGTTAAAATTCTATTTTACCTTCTCAATTATTTTCTCATTAAAGTTTCTGTTATTTCATCATGATCAAATCTTATTTATGAAATCCTTCATAAAAAGAAAATCATCAGTAAACAAATTACAGAATGATTGAGATCTCTTATTGTTTAATCAAGTCCCGAATGATACTTTAGGAGAATATCATTGACTTTTATGAAAGAGCTATATTCTATATCTATGAATAACGTTGTCATCCTGTAGGCAATGCATTTCTAACTTATTAAGTAAAATTTGTCATTCATTCAACGCCTAACCCTTTGATAAATAAAAAGATACGTCACATAGATATGCTATCATTTATCCACTCAAGATAAAGATGTCTACAAGAATATCTGTCAAAGTGAATTGATTTATCTCAGACGGCATTATTGCATAAATCAATATCACTTTGGGTCTGGTTGAATACATATGATAACCCTCTCACATATATCAATGTTTCTACATAGAAAGCCTCATTCTAATAATCAAGACAAACTATCCCATAAGAGTGAAAGTAGACGAACATTACAATCTTACTGAAGTCAAAGTGCCCACCTTTACTTCACGACTGCAACACAATTTAGATTATCACTTAATATTATATCTTTCATCATACTTCCTTATGAATAATATTAAAGTTATTATACCGAAAATCTTGGTGTAATTTTCTTGTAATTAATCTATACTAATAAAAATATCCAGGATATTTAATATGTGAAATAAATAAATAACCTTTATTGATAGATAAATGTTAAAAACTATGAACAAATTTCCACTTTAGGGCACTATCCTAGCAATCTCCGACCTGCCTTTAAGCTAAAACGTGTGACATGCATTGCATCTCTTAGTCTGTATATGTTTCCTAAAGCTTCTGGCCACCAAAACTTTTATAAACAAATCCACTATGTTGTCCCTCGATGCGATTTTGCAACCATTAGATTAAATTGAATAAAAATAGAGTAAATTTGAGGTGGGGGAAGGAAAGGAGTGTGAGGTGGGGGAGGGAAAACAAAGCCATGTGGATTAAAAGTAATCATTACATTTAATTGAATAAAAAGAGAGTGAATTTGAACTATTAGATTGCTTTAACCAAAAGGTGGAGTGCAAAATGCATTCCCCTTTCTATATAAGTTAATAGATTAGTAGATATGTATCATAGATAAACACATAAACAAAAGATAAACAAAAAAAAAAAAATTTACAAAAGATAAACAAAAGTTGAAGATTTTTTTTTTTTTTTTTTTGTCTTTTTGTACCCCATTCTCTCCTTTATATATTATAGACTAGTGAGAGAGGGAAAGTGATTTGTGTAAAGCAAAGCAAAGAGGGGTTTTTGAAAAAGAAACAGAGAAAGATGAGTCGTCGGCTTAAAGAAACTAATGAGGATTTGAGGGGGTGTATGGTATTTGAGTTTGAGTTAAGATTTTTAAGTTTCAATTGTAATTTTTGTTGACTTTTTCAGAAAAGATAAAAAACTTTTTTAGAAAAAGATAAAAATTAAGTTGAAAACTATAAGTTCAAAATGGCTAACCAAACTCACCCGAGTTTAAATAAGGCTGTAGGTGTATAGGGTTTTAACCACCAACTTCATATTACGACGTTTTGTGCTTTTTTGTCCACATGGGCTTATTATATAGCCAATTTATAGCGGGACCTACATCTTCCTATACTTAAATTTGGCCGACATTCATATATATATATATATATATATATATATATATTTTTTTTTTTTTTAATTTTCAAGAAAAGTGTTGGCAATTGTAACATTTTTCTTAGGCAATATTCGTGTCTGTATACTTGGGTAGTCTTAACGTTTGTTTCCCTTTCCTAAAGTAATAAACTAAAAAAAAAAAAAAAAGAAAAAAGAAAAAACCATAAAGACACCAATTATAATAGTTAATTTTTGAGTACTAATTTATAAAATATGTGAGTTGTCATTCTTTTATTGATAAATGTTTAAAGTATTATTATATCATAAAATACGACATGTGAATAATACTCAAAAAAATTATAATTAGAATTGGTGTCTTTAACATTACTGTAAATTCAAATAGGAGTCTTTTTATCTAGGACTTGAATCTTAGTGCTATTGCTTTGCATTTAATCATGATAATATAAGTGGAACAAATGAGTCAGTTGGTGAGATATAATTATAAGTAAGTTATGATAATTCCTTTTTCGTGTATATTTAATGGTTGGTTTATTTGAGAATTATGGTGTCTTATCTGTTTATGTGCATACAAATATTTTTAAACATATATTATTATCGCATACTTTTCGATGTATATTTATCAAATTGATTGAATTTGTATATACATGTATATATGTTCATTCCTTTTTTATTATGGTGTAATTTAATGATACAAGAGTACGGGTATTCTTTTTTATGCCACCACAAAAATAGTTAGCTGTTTTTAGTTTTCTTGTTTAAAGAATTTGCACCCATAAATTGTATATAATTTTTATTATCATTTTATCATATAATGAAATTACATTAATATAGGTTAAAAATACACCATACGACACACATTAATTATAAATAAATATAGTATGTAATTACATTAATTAGACCTAGGTTTAATTGATCAAGACATTGAAATCTTCAAAGAAAAATTGGAGATCAACAAATTTTATTACATTTCAAATGCATGGGTACAATATATACTACCAAAGCACCACACTATTGAGAATGAATGTCAATGGATCATCAACAAATCTACCTTGGTCAAACCAGCAATAGATGAGCATGAAAAAAATCACACCAACAATTATTCTTAGGCTTCGTTTGGTTCGTTAGTTTGAGTTGGAAATTTTAAGTTTCAATAATAAATTTTTTTGAATTTTCAGAAAAGACAAAAAATTTTTTGAAAAAAAGACAAAAACTTTTTAGAAAAAATATATAAAAAAAAGTTTGAGTTGGATGGTTTGAACCATCCAACCAAACATGCCCTTACTCCATTATCAGAACTTCATAAGCACTCGGGAAAATCTAAACAACATCCAACCGGTGAGATTTTAGATTATTACTTGTATTAGATTCATAAAACAAAGTATGATCAAATCATTTATATCTCACACTGGGTTTTTTTTTTTTTTTTAATGTTTATTACTTATTTCTCTAGTAGATATCATCGGCATATATAGCCATAGATATCTTCCCTGTCAAAGAAAAGCACTCATGGAACGGATAACAAACACTTTAAGCATCCATTTGATTCGTCAATTCGAACATAAAATTTTCATCTTAGTTTTTATCTTTTTCTGAAAAAATTTTTTGTTTTTTCTGAAAAAATCAACAAAAATTACTATTAAAACTTAAAATTTCCAACTTAAACCGATGAACAAGTGATAATCATAAATCAAGGGTAACAGTTTATCTTCTGTCACAACCTATATACATTTATCAATAATTAGAATCATTACACTAAATGTACTTATTATCGATTATTTTATTTTCAAATTGAACCCAATAACTCTAACTATGTGGGACCACTTTTGTACAAAATGAATGTCTTGCCATTATCAAACCGTACGCACCAAACCAATTATCATTGGAAAGCCGTTGAAAGTTGTACCATACAAAGGTAAAATACTCAAAAAAATTTTTTTTTATCAATTTAGTCCTTGTTTGGCTCACCAATTTGACTCCAACTAAACTGTATTTTTTCATATCAATTTTTATCTTTTTTCTGAAAAGTCAATAAAATTTATAACTAATTTTTAAAAAGTCAATCAATTCAAATTTAAAAATTTCAACTCAAACCGTTTTACCAAACGCATACTTAGTTTGATTAGTATATATGCATATATGTATGTATGTATAGTTATTTATCATTTAATTAACTAACATATTTATTTAAACTTTGGTTTATCTCTTTCTACAAAGCCATCATCCACATTCATGATAAATCCAGGCAGTCCTCCAGCTGAATCCCTCAGTATTTGGTATCATCTTCTTTACAAGTAATTTTCTCTTTATATTTGCATTCCAATATCAATTAATATTCACATTTTGACATCTAATTCACAGGGCAATAGAAAACAAAGCAATCCTTGATCAAATCATCAATTACCTTAGCAAGTCCTTCAACTAATGATGACATCTTAGAAATTAATTAGCAGCATTCCAAGTCTACCAGAAATGGTAATTCACCCTTATTTGATCTTTATTCTATACAAATTTTCTATTCTCACACTTTTACTAAAACTCATTAACCATCTTTAACAAGCACACAAGCTTTTGGCTGAGAGCAACCATCCCAATCACAAATTTGACACAACAATTCTAGTACATAGCTTGCAGTAAATGTCACAAACTCGCCGGTGATTCTAACAATGAAAGCTCCGAATGCCTCTCCTGCAACGAAAAGGAGGCAATTGGAACGCGAAGGTAAAAAAACACAATTTTTTTTTTTAATTTTTAATCTTTAATCTGTCATTGTACTTATTACTTAACCATGTCTTTTGAAAATTCACAGATGTCGTCTTCAAGTCGAACTAACAGACAATTCTGGCTCGTTACCAGCATCTTTACTTGGTGACAATGCAGAAAAACTACTCAGTTGTTCAGCAAATTAGCTGATGAATAACACTTCCGAGGTATCATATTTTTTCATCTTCTTCATCATATAGCATCTAATCTGATGATTATATCTCAAAACTAAGATGACTATTTCACAATCAAACTAGGTTTGTTTGTTCAAAACTCGAGTCATGATTCGCTAATTATAGTCCTTACAATTTTCTCAAACATTCTTTGTTTTGTGCTAAATATGTATCTTCATAATGCTCTTCAAACTGAGCTGCTTAAGGTTTTGGATTTGGTAAAATTTTATTGTTTGTATTATAGTGCAAAAGTCCCATTTTTATGTAATTAAATTAATGATTCTTGTTCTTTTATATGCTAGGTAATCAAGAATACTCAAAACACTCTCTTAACTAACAAAGAGTACATTGTATTCATCAAAAGCACAAAGTATCAACATCAAGGTGCATCTAAAACTATATTCACTCTTTTGATGCTGCAATTAAATCAGCTCATGTTCCAAATGAATCCACTTCAACGGCATCCGACAAGCACGTTTTCGTTACCTGTTCAAACCTAGGACGAACCACTTGCTCGTTTTTTTTACCATCAAAATGTCTTTAGCTCGTTATGTTTATAAACAATGTGGCTTGTATCACCACAAAACAAGCTCAAAATGAACTATTTTTTGTATCTATGTTTTTGTATCTCCATGTTTGAACTGTAGTTTCTCGCAGCTTCTTCTTACATTTATTTATTTTTATTTTTTTGCTGGAAAGCTTCTCCTTTTCTCTACTTTACTCACTGGTTGTTTAATGAACGTTACTATTATGCCCAATAGTGGAAAATAAACTGAAGTATAGATGTTTGAAAAAATGGAAACGTACTAGACAATCAGGAAAGTTATTATTTGGAAAACCAATATGTGACTTGTTAGTAAATGAGGCCCAAATTGATAGGCTCAATCCCCTTCTTCCTTTTCTTTTCTTTTCTTTTCCTTTCCTTCCCTCACATATCAGACATATTTCTCTTTCTCTCTCTCTCTCTCTCTCTCTTCCAAGGTATTTTCTTCATGTACTCTTTCTCCTTGGATATCTTTGGATAATCTTCCAATTAAAGTGCAACTCTACTTTCTTCGAATTTTGCGTTGCATACTTCTACTATTTTGTCTATATAAGAAGCTTAGTATGATACTATTATTTTGTTCTTTCTATCTTTAAAGAGATGGATGCCTAATTAGCTTTTCTTAAGTCTTTCATGTCATAATGTTTGATTAACCAAACTTTGACAAATGACAAAATCTCTACATCATTCCTAATAAGTAGAATGTCATCAACGTAGAAACAAGAAAGACCACCTGCACCAAGACGCTACCATTTATTGTTTTAGTACACAAGAAAAGTACAATATGCAGAACCCACATCGACGAAGAGTGAGGAGATAAAATGACTTATAAGTTTTCATGAGTTCTCTTCTAATTGATAATTGTCTGGAAGTTATAAATTAGTATGGTCCAGTTATAGGTCCACTTAGTTTCTCCTCTTGAAGGCCTTTTGTGATCGAACTATCGATGAATTTTACATTATTACTTTTCTTGTATACCCAAAAAAAAAAAAAAAAAAAAACCACCTTCATTTAAACCATTTTGCATGCTTGTATTTTTCCAATGTGAGAATTTTTGCATGTTACTACTTGAACTTTTGTTTATTACTAGTGCTCCAGTTTCTTTGCACACAACAACGATACCTGCTACGCTATAGTAGTACAATTACCTTGACAATTTAGGGTCCGTTGGGTTTGTGGGTTTGGTTTAAAATTTTTATTGTTTTTGGAATGAGGAGTCACTTTTTTTTTTTTTTTCCTTCCCTAAAATAGCATTTAGATGTGCTATTTTTTGTAATTATAAAAAAAAAAGGGTGAAATTTTTAAAATAGTATTTAGATAGATATTAAGAAAGTTATTCGAAAATTAGTTTTTTTTTTTAAACAAATCTAATAAAATCTAATAATAAATTTAATAAGATATAGATATAGATTTGTCTCTTTTTTTTTTTTGGTAACTTGGCGTGGAAGATTTGAACTCTGCATATTTAAAAATAAAAAGGGTAAATAGTTATAATGGTCTTTGAACTTTTAATGAATGTGCCATTTGGTCCTCAAACTCTTTTTTTTTTTAATTGACTAGTCCCTAAATTCTTAAAAAAGATGCAAAAATGGGGTCAAACCCTAATGGACGTTTAAAAGTTAATGGATTTTCGTCACATGCCCTTTATGTGCCCTTGGTTTTTGCTGAAAAAGATGAAAATACCCCCAACAGATCATGAGTACTTAATTTATTTTTTTAAATGGTCTTCTGCCTCGAACTCCCATTTGCAGAGACTATGAGACTAGTTCACCTCCCACTTCCAGACACAACAAAAAAATTCAAGTCTTCTTCTTTCTCTTAGCGTATGCTTGGTTTGTCGGTTGGAGATGAAATTTTTAAGTTAGAGTTGATTGACTTTTCAAAAGCTATAATTTTTGTTGACTTTTCAAAAAAGACAAAAACTGAGATAGGAAAGTAAAATTTATTTGGAGTTGAACTGAAATGCCAAACAAAACATTAGCCTTTCTCACACCATCTAGATGGAAGCCTCGCCATCTTCATCCCGCACCGCCACTGCCACAAGACCGTCACCGCCCTCCTCAAGCAGTGTCTATGACGAGCTCTCTCCCTACCTACGATGGATTTGGGTTCTTCCACTGCAATCCCTGACGCAACCCCTACCCTTCTTGATGAACTCAACCTGCAAAAAGAGTGAGAGAGAGGAGAGAAAGGAGAGAGATATAGAGAGAGAGACACCTCAACTCAACTACAATTAAACTGTACTTTTTCATTCTAATTTTTTTTTTCCTGAAAAGTCAATAAAAATTATTATTAATTTTTGAAAATTCAATCAACTTCAACTTAAAAATTTCATCTCTAACCAGCATATCAAACGCAAGAATATTTTAAGCATACGTTTGGTGCTAAGGTTTGGATTGTAGAATTTGTGTTTGAATTGATTGTGTGTTTATTGAAATGCTTGAATTGCTGGAGTTAAAAAGTGCGAAAACTTGTAATGTGTTAAAAAAAAAAATCAATATGGAGCTTGTTTCGTTCGTCTTGAAATTCCATGCAATTAAAAGAAAATCATCTCATTTGAACTTCTCTATGCAAATTATAGACTTTTAAAGTTTGAATTACAAAACTATATGAATAATTAAGTTTATAGAAAAAAATTAGATTGTAATTTTAAAATTTGGATTGTAATATGAAACATGCCCTTAATTTTAATTTTTTAAGTAATATTTTACTCATTACCCCCTTTATTATACCCAAGTGCAAGTCACATGGATAGATCCGTCAAGTTTTAGACGGATATTAGGGTCTGACCCAATTTTTTATCTTTTTAAAGAATTTAGGGACCAACCAATAAATTTAAAAAAAAAAGTTTGAAAATCAATTGACACCTTCAGTAAAAGTTCAGAGATCTCTATAGTAATTTACCCAAATAAAAAATAGAGAATTTTAAAACTTGAAACAAAGAACATATATTTTTGAATATGAAAATATTACAGTATAAAATAAATTTGAAATGAAAATGAATTTTTTTTAATCTCATTTCTAAAGTGAGATAAATCTTAAGGTCTGAAGAAGCGGACCCCAATGTTTGACTTACTTACCTATACAATTCACCTGTTATTGATCGATGTGTTTTCTTTGATTACACGCATCATACAAATACTTACAAAAAAGAATCATTTTACTAGATTAATGTTTGTCTTTCAATGTATCTTATCCTAAAATTTGGAAGCTTTTTCAAAATAATATTCTATTTTTGTCACGCTATTCTTATATATCCATGTTACGTCTTGTTGGATCCTAGGTTTCATTGTCGGTTCGGTCACTTGTATTTACAATAATGCCATGCAGCTTTAACTCACCAACCGGCAACAAAAAGAGGTTGAACACTATTTCCTTTGACAAATTAGCAATGTAATAATATTCTAAGCCCTTATTGAACAAATTAAGTTTAATAGAGGGAAGACCATAGCAAACCCTAATTATGTTTTTTTTTGGCTCAATGAAAGTCCGGGAGGGAGGCGACTAGCCTCACTTGAGCATAACCAGAGGATCTCCTCAGACGCTGACATAAATATTTACTGAGAACTCTACGGATGGGTCCTATCCTTTGACAAGGAGCGCATTAATACTCTAATCTCACCGATGCGTTAATAATAATGATACGTAGGAACGTGTTAATTATGTTAGTTATATAATTGGTATAGTTGACTGACCACTACTCTAAGGGAAATATTGTATAAATCCCTGATTCCTATCCCCTTGGAATTTCCCCACAAATGGATTACAAAGTTTTGTTTTAGATGGAGGGTACTTTATTAGTATTGCATAGTTTAAAAGCACTAAATTTATATAAAGTTCATACTCATATCGAAAGTATTTGAATAAAATCATAAGAATATGTATACTGTACACTTTATTTTATTATGTTATTTTCTTGGGATTGGAGTTCAATTGGTCAGAGCACTACCCTATCAAGGCGTAAGTTGCGGATTCGAGCCCCGTCAGTCCCAACGGATCCAAATCCAATATTCGAGTCACATAAAATTGTTATATACAACTATTGAAATCTGATTAGAATACGATTGTTTAGAATAAACAATTAAACGAAATGGATAAATACCTTCTCTTTTGTATAGAACATGTTAAGACATTCTCCAAAAAAAAAAAAAAAAACTGTGTCCAATGAGTCGAAATGTGAGATATGAGCGAACCTCGTTTGGGGTGCTCCTTTGTGTAGATGTGTAGGAACTTAATGGATTCTCTTATTAGTACTCGTTTGGGGTGACTTTTGCAGATGGTGTTTTGGAGATCGAATATGGCTTCAGTTTTGAAAATATGCGTTTAGTGAAAATTAACTGTTTAGAGTAAAAAAAGTGTAAAACTTGCAATGTGTTCAGAAAAAAATTAGCAATATGAATATTGTTTCATTTCTCTCGAAATTATATACAATTTAAAAAAAATGTTATTTTGGTTTAAAATGATAAAGTTATGGACTTTACAAATTTGAGTTTTTTGAAAATATTTAAAAAGATGAATAGTAAAATTGAAGGAAAATGACCCAAAAAAAAAAGAAAAACTTTGGAAACAATGTTTCTAAAAGTGGACACCAACAAACCTTAAATGTTCACTCATCCTTAGTCAAAACTAAAAGCCTATTACCCAAAAAAAAAAAAAAGTTATCCTAATGCTTAATTTAAAAAAAAAAAAAAAGTACTGTATGGTAGTTATATTGTTCAGCATTATTAAGATTTTAACGATTGGATTGGATTTATGTGTTCTCGTTAAAAATATACAACATATAATATTAAAATACTCTTATTTATAAATCCCGTTGTTAAAATTTAATCTAATAATTAAAAGAACTTTTAATCTAAGATAATTCGTGATGAGAAATGGTATATCTTAGGTGCCGTGGCAAAAGCATTAGAGGGGACCTTTTCTCCCTTTCTGGCTGAGTGTATTGCACTTCGTGAAGGTTTGTTAATTGCAAAGGAAATGGAAAGTGTTAACCTTCAAGTGGAAACTGACGCCATAAATGTTGTTTCGGCTGTTTTGGATAATTGGGAGCTTTCTGAAGAAGGTTCAGTTCGGAAGGATGTTAAACAGTTGCTTTTCCAGTTACAGAGTACAGGTGTTAATCATATTCGCCGTGGTGCTAATCATGTAGCACATCTTCTAGCTAGATTTGGTTTCAATTCTAATTGTACCAATGTATGGATTTGTGAAACTCCTTCTATAGTCTCTAATGTTGTTTCTATTGATGTTATTGCTTAATAAAGTGATTTTATTCAAAAAAAAAAAAAATCTACAACTGTAGGTACATTTACGTTATTCTTATCAAAATACTATTTTCCTCCTCTCCCCTTATTTTTGCATATTTTTGCAGACGAATTAAGGAGAAAAATAAATTATTGATCCAACTTTATAAATTTTCTCTCCATGTTTACAAGCAAATATGAAATTCTTTCTCCTATATTTTTGCAGATGAAAAAGAGAAAAAAAAAATGATCCAACTCCATAAATTTTCTCTCCATATTTACAAGCAACTATGAAATTCTCCTATACTAGGGAATTTTTTTTTTTTTTTTTTTCCGTTTTCCCACAAGCAAATCATCCACAAAAAACGACAAAACATATTCAAGTAAATTCATTTTAGTAAGCACTTTTAGGGGGCTTCCAGCAAAAGGAAAGAAAAGAAAAGAAAAAAAAAAAAAAGGGAAAAAGGAGCACTTTTAGGGGGCATTTGGAATACCCTTTATAAACTAAATTTATCCTTTTTTTTTTTTAATTGTTTGTTTCACCACCTTATTTCAAATCATCTCTTTTTCTCTCTTTCGTTCCTTTTCAAAAACTCAAACTTAAGATTTCATAATTTTCTTATTTCAAGTTGAAATGAAATAATTTTTGTGATTAAATGCTCACAAAAATGAATGAAACAACATCCATATTACTATATATATATATATATAAAATCTTGTGGAACATGTGAATATCGGTCCAAAAAATAAAGGAACTGAGTCCAACCAAAACAGTGAATCACAAAATAAACAAGCAAAGCTAGCTAAATGGTAAGCTATGGAACTTCTCTCCCGAGAAACATTGCAAACATCATCATTATTCGAAGAAGTAGCCTCTCTAACATCATCAAAAATTGAGGCTTCTGGGGATCTTGGAGTCGGAGATTTTATAGCTTTGATCACATTAATCGCAGCCGACTTGAGGATCCAACTCGGAAAACCACATCTCATGGCAAATTTGACACCCCCTCTAGCAGCCAAGCACTCTGCAGTGCCGGAGTGAAAAATCCTCGCAACCTTGGTACGACAACCCCTAATAACCTAACACACTTGTTCAAACGTTCACTTATGTTTTGTTTGGCATCCAAACTCAACTCATTCAACTCAAACTTTTTTTTGTCTTTTTCTCAAAAATTTTTTGTCTTTTTACCAAAAAATTTTTTGTCTTTTTTGAAAATTTAAAAAAATTTACTATTGAAATTTAAAAATCCCAACTCAAACTACTCCACCAAACGGGCCCTTATTTTCAATTAAAAAAAAAACTTTGAAACTCCAAACGCCTTTAGCTGTAGGTTAAGCATTACAATCACGCTTCCTAAGGAATAAAAAAAAAAAAAAAAAAAGGAAAAGTAAAAAACTCAATTTGAAAGCGAAAAAGTCAAAAGTTGTCACTATGAAATCTCATAAAAAATCTCAACGAGATTTCCCCTTAAAAATATATCTGAACGA
>JAFMPE010105194.1:3080-16174 GCA_024759925.1 Ficus religiosa | reverse complement strand
TAAATCTCATAAACCAAACATAATGAAATTCTTAGTTAGAGGGTTGAGATTATACCTCTAAAGCTTTTGCAAGAGTGATTCTAGATCCTTGCATGGGCAAAATTTTGCTCCACCACAACCAGGCATCTCTCACTCTCACTCTCTCTCTCTCTCTCTCTAAGGCTAGAGAGGAAAAGTTGAGAATGAACTAAAAGTTAGGAAGTTCACTAACCACCCATATTTATAGGTGGAAATTTCCAAATTTTTCACAATTATTTTTATTCTTAAAATTGCATATTAGTCCCCAAAAACAAAATATTTGCTCATAAATCCTCCTTAGGTGGCCGGCCATGAGGGAGCCTTGGAGGCCAATCTCTTCAAACTTATCTTCACTTTTTGCCCCCTTGACAACCGGCCAAGTGTTGGCTTGAACCAACAAAAAAAATATT
The DNA here is from genome assembly GCA_024759925.1 of Ficus religiosa. Taxonomy (NCBI): domain Eukaryota; kingdom Viridiplantae; phylum Streptophyta; class Magnoliopsida; order Rosales; family Moraceae; genus Ficus; species Ficus religiosa. Next base: position 15,746 of record JAFMPE010105194.1, on the reverse strand, counting down.
TCTATACTTATCTTTAATTCCTTGTTCTCCAAGCCATCCAATGTAACCGGCCATTTGGCCTAGTTCAACTCTAGTTGGAGGCTTTGGTTAGGAAAAAAATCCATAAATTCCATAATTTAAAAATTTATATTTATCCACAATTACTTGGCCTCCAAGTAAGGCCATGTTTGGCACTCCTCCTATACGCAGTCTAATTTCTTGATAATCCAGATAGTGTCAATACTGTTATAACTATCAACAGTCCAGGAATACTGATCTGCAATCCAGAATCTATCTGCACTTAACTGTACCGCGTATAGGATTTTCTTAGGACTTAAATCGATTTAGTCCTTATTGCTCCAAATATTATTCCTGATTTTTCTGGAGTGATTCCAATCCCTATTCTTACTTCCTTATCCATATTGACGGTTTATCGCAGTGTAATATCTATACTGCTTATTGTATCGCAATACCGTCTGAATCATACTCTAAATCATCCTGGTCAAATTTTGACCGGAATAATATCATAAATCCTCATTCTGCCTTTTTCATCAAATCGGATAATGTTATAAGAACTCACACATATTCTGATAATCAAATCAGATCATGAGCTTTATGTTGACATACATTATTCATACTTAGATTTTCCTTGTATCTAAGGAAATCACAAGTTCATCAAAATTTTGGTTTATTACACAATAGCTGGTTTGGGTTACGTTCTGGGTCCGCCTTCTCGCCGAGCTTTTCAATTCTTTCCAAATTCACCGTGTCCGTATGCGGCCCCCGGGTCTACACGTACCCCCTCCTAAACGTGACCGGGACCCGTTCCCAGGAAGGGACCTCGTTATATGGCAAGCGGCCGTGCAACGACCGACCCACCGTGAAGAACCACAAGTGCTTATAGTTCTTGTCGAAATCAGGGCAGCCAGTAATAAAAGTCCCCTGGTAACCCTGGAATGTAATAACCAACCTTTTTACAAAGTTACGATTTCCTTTTTAAGGAATCAAAGTTGTATAATGTATGTTTATATGAAATGTCTGATCTGATTTTATAAGATTATATTTGAGTTCTTATAGACTTATAAGACAAAATAATAGTTTGCTTAGCCAAGCATGGGCCTTTTGAGGAAAAAGGCAGAATAAGAATTTATGATTTTATTCCGGTTAACATTTGACCAGAATGACTCAAGGCATGATTATGACGGTACTATAGTATAATAAGCAGTATAGAAAGTATACTGCAAAAAATCGTCATTACAGATAAAGAAACGAGAATAAGGTATGGGACCACTTTAGAAAAATCAAGCACAATATTTAGACCAATAAGGAATAAGTGGCTTCAAGTCCTAAGAAAAACCTACACACAGTCCAGTTAAGTGCAAATAAATTCTGGACTGCAATCCAGTACAACTGTACTGTTGTTAGTTGAAAACAGTATTTGTAATATGTGCATTAGTATAAAAATGGACAGCAAATTAGGAGAAAAGCCAAATGGAGCCCTAACAGGAGGACACCTCATCATGGATAAATATATGAATTTATGAATTTTTGGAAAATTAGAAAGTATTAAGTGGATTACTTGGCCTCCAAGGACCCATCATGGCCGGCCACCTCAAGGGATCAATGAGCAAATATTTTGCTTTTGGGGTTAGATATGCAATTTTAGGAATAAAAATAATTCTAGAAAAGAAATTAATTTTCACCTATAAATAGGTGAGGTGGGATGAGTTTGTGACCATTTAGTGAAACCCGTAACTTTCTAGTTCATTCTCAACTCACTCTCCCTGTCCTAGGAACCGAAGCCAAAGAAGAAGAGAAAAAAGAAAGAAAGAAAAAAAGAGAGAGTAAGGTGGTCGGATTTTTGAGGAAGAAAAGTAAGGAAGGAAATTTTTAATCCAAAACCTAGAGCCATTCTCAAGGCTTAAAGGTAACCCTCCTAAACCTTTTAAGCAATTCAATTAAGTTGTGATTCAAAAGTTTAAGTGTATTTCATGTTGGGTATGTAAGAGCATAAGCTCACCTTTATGTTTCATGCAATAGCTTAGATTGCTTGATATATGCTTGATTAGGGTTTAGTGGTCTTGATTTATAATTTGGTGCATGTTTGTGATACTATGTGTTAGAAATTATGTGGTATATGTGAATGCCTATTATGTGTTTGTAATATGTCCCCATATACCTAAGAAGAGGTAATGTATGAATGATAATGATGATGATGGAAACCATACATAACGCGCTGCATGTTTGTCGTAGGCTGACAGTTTCAACCGTTTGAGGTAGGGTGTACGTAATTTTACGTAAAAATCAACCAAAGTTGAAAATTGCTAGTTTCGGATTAAACTGGGCAGCAATCTAGAAATGGAATTTTGAGGCCTTTAGAGGCCGAATTTGGAAAAGTTTTAAACTACAAAGTTGTAGAAAATTGAAAACCCTAGGTGCTAACGTGGACATATTTTGAAAAATAAGCTCCAAAGGCTTCCATTTTTATGAAAATCGGAACCTGGTCTGCCCAGACCCTATGCACGGCCAACCAGTTTTAACAAGGAAAAAGGATAGGTTAAAGGTAGAATTTAGATGTGAGGAAAACATGAAAGTTCTAGGAATCATTGAGGTCTACAACTTTAATGAAGTCAACTTTTTCAAATTCAAAACAGATTTAAAATAAAACTAGATCTTAAAAACTAAGTAGGAAACAGGAAATTCCTGCACAGGATTTTCAAAACAGTGCATGAACAGGCAATTCCAGCACATGCACTGATAACTGGAATTACGGAACTATTTTCAAAGATTTCTTTCAAAATTTGACAGTTTTTGTTTAAAAGTTACAGTTTTATAAAAATACGGTTTTAAGAGATTAAAGTTTTACAAAAGGTTTTTAAAAAAAAAAAAATTAGACAAAGTCTTGTTAAGAAAAGAGAAAAATAAATACACGGGCCAAAGTTTATTTTGAAAACATAGTAACAAAATAATGACCATTAGTAACCGGATAAGATACCAAGCTATTGGGTTGGGCCTAAAACCCATGGTTACCAATATTAACCTAATAGGGTATTACTTTAAAAGTAATTGGGCCTTAGTAACCTAATAGGGTATTAATCTAAATATGATTAGGCTTATATCCAGGGTTACTAATAGTAACCTAATAAGATGCTATTTACTATTTAAGTATGATCGGGCTTTGTACCCAAGGTTTCATTAAGTAATCAAACAAGATACTGTTTGATTGTAATTGGGTCATTTGCCCTAGGGTTACATTTAGTAACCGAATAAGATATCATTGTAGTATGTGGGGGACATGTAACTAAGGTTACTGGTAAATGTTAGTTAAGTATACCGGCATTGAATGTAATGATTTATGGTAAGATAGGATGATCCTTATCTTACGTCCTTTTTGAAAACATGAAAGTAACCTGTTGTTGCAACATATTGGAGCAATAAATCCAGGACGTAACATAACCTGTAAGTACAACTCCGCCTACAGCATAGACAAATTGTTTTATTGCTTGCATGTTTTCAAAGCTCATGCATTTATGTGATGCATATAATTTATGATTAATTTTTGTGGCATCATGAAGCATGCTCACTAATGATAATTCATATGGTAAGAATAAGATCAAGTTTCAAGTAAGAAACTATTTACAAGTATGAAATGGTTTTTCAAATATGTTTTAAAGGAAGAACAAGTTTTTAAGGATTTAAAATAAGTTTTCAAGTATGATGGCAAATAAATATCCTTGTGTCGTACCGACTCGCTCTAGGTCGGGTTTGGTCCATAGTTTGAGTTGGATTGGGCTGGCCGCCCTAACCACTCCATGGCTACGCGCCACAGTATGTACACCCATGTTAAGTAAGGGCCCAGAAATATGCTAATTTAAGAAAGCATAATGAAGCATAATTGGTTCATGTATTATTTTATTACGAATTGTTTTACGGGTTAATAGTTGTACTTACTGGGCGAAAGCTCACAACTTACGTTTATGCTGTAGGTAGCTTACCTATTGGCAATGCTTGATACAAGACGGTGGGGCATGGCATGGCTATTTGTGAAACTTCAGAATGGAGACCGCTACGCATTTTGCCATAGAATATTTGTATTTGTTACGTAGTATAATCTGTTATATGTTAAAGTAAGTTTAAAAATTAAAAACTCAATTAATTACTTATATAAATATGTATATAAGTAAGTACATGGTCGAGTTCAAATTCAAGTTGTTTAAAAATATATATATTCCTTATTTCCCCTTGTTAAGTAAGAAAAGTTATTATGTAAGATAAGTATGGTAACGGTCTACGTAAGGCGGGTCGTTACATGGAAGTAGTAAGATCCGGTGGAGGATGGAGCCGTCTTCATCCTGTAGAGGTTTTGGAAGGCCCTGAACGGCAGCTTCGAGGTATAGTTCTTTGTCCAGAGAGCAAAGCAGCTTATCAGGATGCGATAAGCATTGGCATTGAGCTGCATGGGAGACACATTGAGCCTCCGGAGTGCCCACCTAAGGTAAAGATGAAAAGGTAGTCAGAGCCCTGCCCGGAAGAACTTCATCGACAAGGTAATGTAGCCGGGAGGTGGCAGAAAAGGAAGGTCATTCGGACTCGGGACCATTAACTCTACGTCATCAGGGATCTCGAATTCTTCCCGGAGCGATTCTAGGTACTGCGAGGTAACCGCCGAAGTAAAGTAATCCACCATGTATACTGGGCAGTCACTTGCCCGGTCCATCATTTCCATGTCCGCCATACAGTAGACAAGAAGACTGTTGATGCGCATTGGTTGGCTGCAACCACGCTGACGAGATTGGATGGGCTCCCCGGCGGGAGCCATGCTCTCGGAGCTCTCGGATCCCTCACGGTCAGAGGTGTTGGCTTGGCTAGTCGTCCTCTCGGACGCAGCGTCCCCATCGGCCGTGAGGTCGACCACTAGGGCCGACTACACATGGGCAACTCTGTTTAGCTCTTCGATGGACTCTTGATCCGGTTGAGTGGCCGGCCTCATCTGTAAAATTTGTTCGAGTCTACCAGCTCCTTCTCACACATGAGTGGTTGAGGTGTCGGGCCTATCCGGGGAGGGAATGTCAGAAATACCTGACAAGTTGTCAAGTGTCCTGGCCCCTGGATCGACTGCTTCTCCGGTTGTATCTGAACTTGAGCTTACGATCGAGCTTGAGCTACTTGTAATGTCGACGTCCCTGGGCAAGTTGTCATTCTCTGAATCGGAAAGATGGTCACTCACATTGAAAGATGAAGGGAGAGAATTTACCTTCTCGGATCTTCTCGAACTTGACAGCACTAGAAACTCGATCAGAAGTTCTCGACAACTCTCAGTAGATCTCGGTAGTTTTTCGCAAACGATGAAGAAAATACGAACACCCACCGCTATTTATAGGGGTGGATTTGGGCGGGAAATCCTGGTATGAATTTCGAAGTGTCGATCTGACTTCCCGCCAATCCTGCCAATTTCCACCAATCGAATTTCAAAGTGTCGATCTGACTTCCCGCCAATTGCGACATAACACGTGGTGACGATTGACATGTGTCAGCAATGTTCGTGAACTGCTCTGAGAATCAGACCAGACCAGACCTATGACAACACGAACAAGACTGAGTAGAACACGGCAACATCCGACCAAGTTCGTCAAGAGCGCGATCAGTTGGATTGGCCAGCGCATAAAGCATCCCTGGTCTGATCAGCCCAGAGATGCTCGGGGGACTGATGTTGATGGTGCAATCTAATCTAGCCATAATATCCCCTTTCCAGGGGTAAACCGACCGCAAGAAGATGGTAAAACTAGATTCTTCTACGTTTAACCAATACCGCTGACCTGACTCGATCCGACTAGGCAAGATTATTCCCAGGAAACTCCATTACCCTACCCGAGTTTACCCCATCATCTATACCCGCCGTGTACCCAGGTACGTAGTAGCCGGGGTCAATGCCCTTGACCCGGATGGGTCGCCCCTCATAGCTCTCGAGTGCCACCTAGTGGGTTCCTAGCTTTCCATGCCACACTGCCCGGCATGTGCTGACGACGGAGTCCTGTGACAACACTTAATCCGCCGCCTGACACCTAATACGCTGCCTGTCACCGTGCCTGTCCCGTCGTCGATATTCATTGCCCGCTCACCCTGATACAGTATTCACTTGTACAAGTACTAGCCCACTCTAGTGTCCCCCGACACTATACCACAGACATGTGGCATCTGCCTATTGGGCATACGATGCCTGCGCATCTGAAACATGTCCCCCCGCCAGGGGCACTCGGGGTTCAACCCGACCAGGTTGCCCGAACGCCCGAGTCCGCGGGAAACGTCTATAAATAGAGGATCAGCCCACTGATTCAGGTATAGACAATTATTCCTTACCAAAACTCTGTCTCTCCGCTTGCTCATCAGTACCATCGCTGACTTAAGCATCGGAGTGCCCGTGGCAGACACCCCACCAGTGTCCCCATCACTTCGAGGTGCTTTCCTTTTGCAGGTGACCAACCACAGAGTGCTGTGCAAGACCGATCAGACCAAGCAAACATATCGGGTGTTGTGCCAAAGATTTTCAACATCAACGGCCAATTTACCACACAAGAAAAATTCTCTCTAACTCTCTCTATTTTCCCACACTTACTCGCCCATTTTCCCACTAGCCAAATGCCACCCCTAGCCCACAAGAACTCAAAATTTCTCCATACTCTCTTCACAAAAGTTACTCTTGGAAGGGAAATGAGCTCGGAGCTAGTATGTTCTCCACTCATCTTTGTGATTTGCTCTCTTTATTTGTCGGTTTTTCCTTAGGTTTTATGCTTAGAAAAGTTGTCTTTTGAAGTCTAGTTGTCAGAGCATTTCTTAAGTTTCGTCGAAGACCGAGTGAGTATAATCTCTAGATCTTGTCTTTGCTAAGATTGCAAATATGTTTTCAGAATCGTTTTTGGTGTTGGTGATCTGACAATATATGTAGATCTCTATGTTTTTTGCTATGGATATGGTATGATTATTTCTAGCTATGTTTTTGTGTTTGTTGAGCACAAAAAGTTTTGATAACGAAATCAAAACAACATTTTTAGATCATAACTATGATTGTTAACAAGTTTGTGCCAAAACTGGTTTTTATGAGTTAAAAACTTCTAAGAGGAATTTTAAGGAAAATATGTTGAAACATGGAATATGGTGTTTAAAAATGTTGTGAGTGTTCATAAAAAAGAAAATATGCTCTCTATGTAAAGATTTTAACATTTCAAGCAAAAACGGTCAAAACCGATTTTTAACAGTGACTTTCAGATTTTTGAGAAAATGGAGCCCTTCATGACAAAATCGGACACCGTCATTGATAACTCTATTTTTATAGAGTTATTTTAACATTCTTAAGTTTATATATATATTTTTTATAATCTTAGTATTGATTTTGATTTCTCTCCAAAATAATTATGTTGTCCCAAATGTGTAAGTTAATTATGTTATTAGGGAAAATTAACAATTTCGAGTTTAAATGGAATAAAAAATTCAAATTAAAAACAAACAGGAAATTTGGATCTGGCTTTCTCCCACACACAGATTGTCTACGCGCGCCCACTCGTTCTTTAGGCCGTTGGATGAGCTCCATCAGTGCTCCAGATCGCGGGTGCACCAAACATCAGCTCTAGGCGCATGTTTGCTAGCATGTCAGCATCCTTCAATAGTGCCGAGTCTGGTGCAACGCATCCCAATCGTTTCCACATGCACCCACGTCTCTAGCAAGCTCCAGTATGCCACATGTCTGTCTTACCACCATGCCCAATTCCTGCTCGACACCTGTCGTCCGCGTGGGCCCCAGGGCTGTTAAGTCGAGTCTGTTGCTGCAGCCAAGAAAAGAAAAGGAAAAAAAAAAAAGAGAGGGAAAGTTGGGAGCTAAAGTCGACGGTTGGCTTTGGAGAGGCTTATAAAAAGAAGCCTAAGGCTTCGTGCCCAGGGGTCTTTTGGCTGCGGGAGAAGCCGAGAGCTAGATGAAAAAAAGAAAAAAGAAAAAAAAATTTTAGCTTTAGATTTTCGTATTTTATTTTCAATTCTAGTTTTAGGTTTTGTTTTCTACAAAATTTAGGAGACTGCATCTTGAAGCATCAAGAGGAGGAGGAGGAGATTAGAGAAAAATATTGGAGACTTGTGTCGGTAGAAAAAAAAGGGTAATTTACATAGCAGAATTTTAAAAAAAATTTCTTAATATCGTACTAGCTCATATTGTCATGTACAATAAATTATTCTACAATCTATGTATATTGAAAGAAGACAACAGGAATGCCGAAGGATGTGATTAACGAGAACTTTGACCAACTAGCCTTCTTTACTATTCTCCAATTCTTGGACGGTAGAATGTGTGGGCACTTGGTCTCTCAATCAGTATTCATGCACGGCTTTCTCCTTCCAACCACTCAGAACTCTTGTAGCTTATTACTACTATAATGGAAGAATAATAATAAGCTCGTTTACCTTATAGTCTGTAGTCTAAATAAAATAGGAGTCGCTAAGGTCTTATTTATAGTGAATGGACTTGGCGGAATTTGAATTCGAATAGGACACTTGAAAAAAAAATTTATCTTTCCTCTTTCCCTAATCTGCGTTTTTTCTCGTGCCTGGGAGATAGAAAAATCACCCACAATAGGTGTAGGAAATTCAAAATTTGATTCAAATTTTTATCTACAATTATCTTATGATTTTATCTCTTGGGAGAATGTTCCATAACTCCAATTTAAATTCAAAATAAAATCATTGCAACTTTATTTGAATTAAATAATTATGTAATAATTATCCAAATAAAATCAATAAAAAGAAAATATTTTACTTCCCTTATCCTCATAAAAAATGCCTACACAAGGTAGACTAGAATAAGATTTTGTTTCAATTTCAAATCCAAATAGGATAATTACCATATTTAATTTAAAATATTTATTTAAATAAGATTATCTGGATATTTAAATTAATTGTCCAAATAATTAATTTATCTATATCTCTTAATTTAAATTAATCTCATATTTATCACAAAAGATAGATATAGTTAATTCAAATTTCAAATATTATCTTCAAATAAATATTTATCCAATTAATTAAATGAAATAAAATTTTCATTCTACCCTTAGCAGAAAAAACACCTACACCTTGTGGGAAGTGTTCTAGATTTTTCTGTTCATTAAGTCCAAGAACTAAAGCCATAATGAATATTCCAATTGATTACCATCCATTAAGGAAGGATATTGAGCTAGTAAATGGACCAATTAGACATATATATAATATGGGCTCCAATAATCTATGTAATTAATTATTCATACTAAATAAATTAATTACACAATTATTAGTTTCAGAGTCACATTACTATAAATCGAAACTACACTCCCAATTATTTACCATATCACGTAAGCCAGTATGTAGCCGTAGTCCAATGACCTTGTCATATATGCAATACCCTCATATGATATCCCTGATCAACTTAAAGTTAAAGGCCGTTTAACCTTTTGATCATGCCATCTTAAAGATCCATTATACATCCAATACGAAAATGATTATTCACCCAAAGTGAATAAACAGTCATTTTCCTAGTAAACGACTTGAGGCCTAATCCATTTTCACATCCTATATAATGTCGTTTAAGAGTATAACATTTACTCTTTATGGTAGCTATGATTTCACATCTATAAGCAAAGCTTACATCGAATATAGTCATGTACCCAACAAACAGGTCTAATAGCCACTACTCCGAGACGCTTTAGCCTTTAGAACATCAAATTACACAAGTCATAAACATAAAGCCATTTACTTATTCAAGATTAAGGTTATTGCATAATGAACGTCAAAAGTGAATTATTCTAATTAAGCGGACTTATAGATTAATTACACTTTAGTCTAGTCCAATATATCACCACCATTAGGCAATATATCTATGTCTCTACTTGGGAGTTGGCTGGCTCCAGATGGTCAAGACAAACCGTCTTCCCAATTAGCTTTAGACAACATAATAGTCTTCATATGAGTTAGATGCTCACTCTAACCTCATAGATTACGGACTATAGATTTGTACTACTTACTTTAGAACGTTGTCTTCTCGCGTATAAAAATCCATTGCATGTAACCTTCTAACAGTTTAGACATCAAGTAGGCAATGAGTTATATTTGCTAACATTTACTTTAACATGTAAATCTAGATGAGGATAGGATAGCAAATATGTAATGAAATAACCTCAAATATATTATTAATCAATTCAAAATAAATGAAATGCAACTAAAATGTCTTTCACTGTTAGAGCATTCCCAACAGTGTCACCTTTATGAAGGGGTTTTTCTTATTATTTTCTTATCTTTTGATTTTTGTAATTTAAGAATGATTGAACCTTTTTTTTTTTTTTGTAGATTTTTATATATGAATTAATTTTTATTTTCCTAGAGGAGAGATGTAGCCAACACTTGATATTATGTTTTAATTATCAATTTATTTTATGAGGTTTCTCCTTCAGTTTATTTGTGTTATCTTGTTCTTAATGCTTCAAATTTTATTGGCCATGAGTTATATGATTTTATATTTAGAATTTGGCACTCGGGAGATGGAAATTTAGACATTGTTAAAGGATAATACAACCTAGGATTTGATAGAATTTGGGAGGCCTCTAATTCCTTTGAAGTCATTTAAAAAGAATTATAGATCGTAATTAGTTTTTAAGACATTGTTAAAGGATAATACAACCTAGGATTTGATAGAATTTGGGAGGCCTCTAATTCCTTTGAAGTCATTTAAAAAGAATTATAGATCGTAATTAGTTTTTAATTCTTGGTTTTTATAGGGATATCGAAATCGGATTTTAAGAATATTTTTAGCTTGGCACTCAGGAGAGGGAGTTGAATATTATAGGATTCTTTGGCTTATAAATTCAGAAAAATTGATTAGTAATAAGTTGGCATTAAAAGACATAGTTGACGGCTAGGTGAAATCTTTTTCTTGTTTCTATCTTTTTCAAGGTACTTCAAGCTGTTTCATCAACAGGTCCTCATAAATTTTGCTCAGCAAGAGATTTCAACCTTATTATAATGCTTGGTGGAGATATAAAGATTTGTTAATTAAGTTTCCAAATCATGGTTTTTCCAAAGTGTGTCAAATTCAATTCTTCCTTGATGGCTTATGTGCGATAACTAGGCATTGGGTTGAGAGAGGAAATGGTGCTGCCTCTTTTTACCAATTATCCATGGATGAAGCCTATTGTATGTTGGAAGACACGACTGACTTTGACTATTGGAGTTGTAATTCTTTGATGAACAACCAAGGTTAGGGAAATAGTTCCAACATCACGAAGCCATGGTATGACACTCGACCTCAACATAAGAAATTTTCTCCAGAGCTTCAAGCCCATGTTGCCCAATTTTCAAGGGAGACAAAGCTCCATATAGAGAAGTTGGAAAGGATGGAGGTACTTCGTTAACTACAAGCCGAACTGAATCAAATTTAAGTTGAGTTGTCAAGGATGAATGCACCTCCAAATGACTCAATTGAAGCCATGAGAAGGAAGGCATTAATAGTGGACTTCTATAAAGAATTGAAAGCATCTAGTGAAATCCATGATGATGAGCCAACACAAAATGAGGAGGAATGGGAGTTGTTTGAAGACGACTCTTCGAGAGAGGAAGAGATACAAGGCATATGTATTGATGAAAAATCACAAGAAGATGTCTATGAACCTCGACCGCTTGAGATCTCCATTGTTGAGCCACCACTGATCAAGCATGATCACATCTATGAAGATCCGATGTGGCCAACACCTCATCCACTGACATTAGCATCATTCCTTCATGTAATGACCTGACTTTTCAGACCATTTACTAACTTACTTATTCTTATCTAATTTAGTCTTAACACTTATTTATGTTCGGTTCTAAAAAAAATACATAAATTTTTTAAAAAAAATCATATTCATACTACAAAAGTTAAAATTACTAAAAAATTTTAACTGAGGAAATTAAAAACCTCTAGCAAATAATTATCCTATTCAAATTCGTATTTAGATAATATTTAAAAAGCTATAACTTCATGTTGATTAAAACGAAAGAGTCTAAAGTCTTTTTCTCGTAAAGTAGTCATACTAATTTAGTAGCACCAAAACATTGGAATATAACTATAAATATAGTCGTTACAAAATAATTTAGGAAGTCTAATTGTGGAAATTAAATTCGTGGTGGTATCACATTCCCTTCCTTTATCGCCTCCGCACAGTTTTACCAGTCCATGAAATATCTAAGTAGTGGGCTGCTTACCCGCGTTACCTACAACACAAACACACACGTATGAGCTTTCGCTCAGCAAGTACAAATAATATCTCACAAAACATTTTCATGAAGTCATATCATCACACGTAACATTAAGAATATTCAAAATGCATGTGATCATGTATGTTCATTTATGCTTCATTATATACATGTCTTGTCTACTTAAGGGCCCCTATGTCGTACCCATATGCGCTCAACCAATGGGGAGTTAGGGGAGCGACCCTCTAACAGCCTCTAAGGTCATATCTTATAACTTTCGTTCCTATCATATCCTCTCACTAATTGGAGGTTGGTACGACACTTAATCCTATCTTTCATTAGCCTCATTCTTATTATTTGGGACAATGTGTAGATTTACATATCACTATGCATCTATCATTACGGCATACATATCTGTGAGGCATGTCAATCATATCAGTGCAAGAGAAT
>JAFMPE010105154.1:0-13098 GCA_024759925.1 Ficus religiosa | reverse complement strand
ATTTATAGGTGAAATTTTGGGCTTCTTTGCAAATAACTTTTGTTCTCCTTTTTCTCTTAAACCCTTGGAGCAAAAATGTTTGCTATTTGGTCCTCCAAATTGCCGCCTATCTTGGCTCTAGAATTCTCCAAGAATTCTTTCCAATTTTCTCATTAAATCACTTAATGATGTCATAATTCAAGCTTAGGTGATGTCACCCTCTTAAGGCCTTGTTTGGCTATTTCTTTCAAAATGCAGTCCATTTCTAATTCAACACAGATATTTCTAATACTGTGTTTACTTATACATAGCATTTTTATTCTATATTGCAGTCCAAAATTTATCTGTGTAAAAATGGACTGTATAAAATTTTTCTTATTTCCTCGAGCCCTTTTTGTCTTTAATCTTGATTAGGTGTGCTTGATTTTTAAGGTGGTTTTTAAAGCTTAATCATGCTATATTGATATAAAAACAGTTTCTAGCAGTATTTTCCCATACTGCATTTTACCATACCGTAAAGTCAACCCTTTGACCACTCTTGGTCAAACTTTGACTTTCTTGAAATTACGTACTTTTTCATCCTTTTTCACTCGAAAAGCCTTTTGCTTAACTTAGCAATCATTTAAGAGTCTTAGAACTCATCAAAATTTACAATAATTAATAAAAACCCTTAATTGGGCTCTTTCATGAATACCTTCACTATACGGCTTGAATTTCTATACAAGAAATCATAATGTCATAAAAATTTCAGTTATTGCAATGAGTTTAACAATATGAAGCAAGGGTCGATGCCAGTGTTGGAAGCTGTCAAGAAATTTGAACAGTTAGCCCGCTTGTATCCAGAACTCGTACCAAATGAAATAGAGAAAGTAAAAAGAATGATGAATATGTTCCTCACCGATATTGCCAAGCAAGTGCCGGGAGTAGCATTCCAACCCTTGTAGCTAACTGTATAAGTTGAGCTATAAGAGCTGAGTATTGGATCAATCAGGATAGTGAGGCGAGAGCTAGATTTTCAAAGCTAAAAAGGAGGAGAAGGCTTTATTGAAACAGTCCAGCCTAAGGAATTTTACTTGAAGGGCCAGACTAGTAATTCTACTCAGAATTCCAAGCAGTTCAAAAGAAATAAGAGGAAAGGGAATGCTACCAACCAAGGCCTACAAAGAAATTACCCCCCAGAAAAGGAGCAATCAAGGCAATGGGGGTAATAACAACAATCATCCCCTATGCACAAAATGTGGAAAGAGACATTATGGGGTATGCAGGCTTAGGACAAATGCCTGCTATCAAGAAAGGCCATTATGCTAGAAATTGCATCTCCAATAATCAAAATCAGACTCAGTAATATTCGAACTGGAATTCAAGCAACCAGCTTCATACGGTAAAAGCAGAGATTGAGGGCCTGACAATTGCTCACGGAAGATTAGAAGATCCTGAACCACAAGCAAGGATCTATGCCTACACAAAAGACGATGTTGAAGCCGGAACTTCTCGCGTGGTAACAGTCAGCTTTCTATTGCCACCTATGATGTAATTGTTTTGTTTGATTTTGGTGCCACTCATTCGTTTGTATCAATGGAGTTCGCCTAGAAATTAGGCAGAGCAGCCGATAGTTTAGAGCAACCCTTTAGGACCTCCCTTCCATCGGGAGAAATTCTACTGTCCAACTATTGAATACAAAAATGTTCCAGTAGTTATTTGCGACAGAGAGCTGTACATGGATCTTGTTGCGATCAAACTTTAGGATTATGACGTTATCATAGGAATGGACTTCTTGGGAAAATACAACACTAAGATTGACTGTCATAAGCATTGTGTTATGGTTAGTCCCATCGGCTAGGAGGAATTTAACTTTTATGGTCAAATATGAAGTTCATCATCAAGGTTGATCTCAGCAATAAAAGCGTGGAAGATGTTGACCAATGGGTGCAGAGGATATCTAGCTAGTATGGTGGACAGGGCAAAAAGGACAAGTTAAGACCCGAAGACATCCCGATTGTAAAGGAATACGTGAGCATCTTTCATGAAGAATTACCAAGATTTCCTCAAGAATAGGAGATTTCTTTTGAGATTGAACTACTGCCAGGATCAACACCAGTATCCAAGGCACCCTACCGTATGGCTCCCACTGAACTTAGGGAACTACAAGTGCAGTTGTAAGAATTATTGGATAAAGGATTCATTCGACAGAGCCATTCACCTTGGGTAGTCCCAGTTTTTTTATTCGAAAGAAAGATGGATCGTTGCGAATGTGCAACTATTGTGAGCTAAACAAGATCACCATCAAGAATTCCTCTCCCTAGAATTGATAATCTTTTTGATCAACTCAAGGGAGCAGTGGTATTTTCAAAAATTTATTTACGATCAGGATACCATCAACTTCGAATTAAGGAAACAGATGTTCCGAAGATAGCCTTTAGAATGCGCTACGGACATTATTAATTTCTTGTTATGCCATTTGGTTTAACAAACACACGAGCTGCTTTCATAGACCTAATGAATCGAGTATTCAAAGAGTACTTGGATAAGTTTGTTATCATCTGTATTGATGATATTCTGATCTACTTGAAGTCCACAAAGGAGCATGAGCAACATCTCAAACTTGTTTTGGAGAGGTTAAGACAAAACCAGCTCTATGCCAAGTTCACAAAGTGTGAATTTTGGTTAGAAAAAGTTCATTTTGTAGGCCATGTGGTCTCAAAAGAAGGAATTTCCATTGATCCTGCGAAAGTGGAAGCAATCAATAAATGGCCGGTGCTGAAGAATGTCACGGAGATACGAAGCTTTCTTGGCTTAGTAAGATACTATCGACGTTTTGTTGAAGGATTCTCTATGATAGCTTCACCTCTTACGGCTCTTACTTGAAAAGGGAAGAAATTTGAGTGGATACAGAAGTGTGAAGAAAACTTTCAAAAGCTCAAAAAGAAGCTTACTAACGCGCCAGTGTTAACAGTTCCTGACGTGGACACAGGAAATTTTGTAATTTACAGTGATGCCTCTAAAACCGGACTAGGGGCTGTCTTAATGCAAAAAAGAAAGGTGGTCGCCTATGCCTCACAACAACTGAAGGATCATGAAAGGAATTATCCGATGTATGATTTAGAGCTAGGCGGTAGTTTTCACACTAAAGATTTAGAGACACTATTTGTATCGGAATATATGTGAAATCTATACTGATCATCAAAGTCTCAAATATATCTTCACCCAAAAGGAGCTCAATATGAGGCAGCACAGATGGCTGGAACTCGTGAAGGATTACGATTGCGAAATCCTTTACCACCCTGGATAGACAAATAAGGTAGCAGATGCTTTTAGTAGGAAATCATCCGGCATGTTAATGTCTATTGGAATGATGCCCCAGCCACTTAAAAAGGAAATTTTCGATTTCAATATGGAGATGATAACTGGGAAGTTGTCTGTTCTGACTCTCCAATCTAGCCTCTTCGAATCCATTAAGTCTCATAAAGGGAAGGATTCCTTTTTGCTAAAGACGTAACTTTTTAGTAGAAAGAATAAGGAATTCAAGACCTCTACAGATGGGGTAATTTATTTCAAGGAAAAGATTTACGTTCCTAACTTTGAATTCCTTAAGAAATAGATTATGTCTGAAACACACGAGACACCATACTCGATACATCCTGGAGCTACCAAGATGTATAGGAAGCTTAAGGAGAATTATTGGTGGCTGAAGATGAAGAATGAGATCACGAATTTTGTGTCAAAATGCCTAACTTGTCAAAAAGTTAAGGCTGAACACCGACAACCTGGCGGAGATCTCCAGAAAATTGAGCTTCCCGAATGGAAATGGGAACAAACTACTATAGATTTTGTAGTAGGATTGCCCAAGACCGTAAGTGGGAATGACACATTTGTGTCATTGTGGATAGATTAACCAAATCAGCCCACTTTATTGCTATTAAGGCTACTTTTCAATGGAAAAACTTGCTGAAATCTACATATCTCAAATCGTTAAGCTGCATGGAGTGCCGAAATCCATTATTTCAGATCGTGATGGGCGTTTTACCTCTCGATTCTGGTCAAGTGTTCACACTGCTATAGGGTCGAAATTGAAGTTTAGTATAGCTTTTCACCCCCAAATTGATGGCCAATCGGAACGAACAATCCAAACACTGGAAGATATGCTACGATCATGTGTTTTGGATTTCAAAGGAAGTTGGGATCAGAAGCTGCCCATGATTGAATTTTCCTATAACAATAGTTATAATGCCTCAATTGGAATGGCTCCATTTGAAGCATTGTATGGGAGAAAATGTCGATTCCTCATTCATTGGCAAGAAGTTGGACAAAAGCAGCTTCAAACTATAGATTTCATCAGAAAAACCTCTGAGGATATCAAGATGATCAAACGGAGACTCGACATAGCCTTTAGCCAACAGAAACGTTATGCTGACCAACGTCGAAGACCCTTGGAATTCCAAGTTGGAGACTCTATTTTTATTAAGATTGCTCCTGTGAAGGGAGTAATAAGGTTCGGTAAGAAAGGCAAACTCAGTACGAGATATGTGGGACCATTTAAAATCCTTGAAAGGATTGGAAGAGTAGCCTACAAGCTTGCTTTACCGCCAGAATTAGCTTCTGTGCATGACATTTTCTACATATTAATGCTGAAGAAGTATGTAACTGATTCTTCCCATGTTTTTAATCAAGAATCAATTAAAGTCCAAACTGATTTGATGTATGAAGAAAAGCTAATCCGAATTCTGGATCAGGAAGAAAAAGTCTTAAAGGAACAAGACAATCCCTTTCGTTAAGGTGCTATGGCAAAATCATAACATTGAAGAAGCAACTTGGGAACTAGAAGATGAAATAGAAAAAAGTTATCCCAACTTGTTTTAATTTTCGAGGATGAAAATTTTAAAGAGGGTAGATTGTAATAGCCGCCCGTTTTGTTGATTCATGATTTCCATGTTAAGGAAAATAAATATTTATGTGAAATGTCTGATTTGATTTTATCATATTATATTGGAGTTCTTATAGCCTTATAAGACTCAATAATAGTTTGCATTAGGCCTTTTGAGGAAAAAGGCAGAGTAAAAAATTTATGATTTTATTCCAGTCAATGTTTGACCAGAATGACTCAAGGCATGATTATGACGGTACTGCAATATAGCAAGAAGTATAGAAATTATACTGTGAAAAACCGTCATCACAGATGGAAATGTAAGAATAAGGTACGAGACCACTTTAGAAAAATCAAGCACAATATTTAGAGCAATAAGGACCAAGTGGCTTCAAGTCCTAAGAAAAACCTACGCGCAGTCTAGTTAAGTACAGATAAATTCTGGCTGTAGTCCAGTACAACTGTACTATTATTAGTTGAAAACAGTATTAGCACTATCTGAGTTATCAAGGAAATGGACAGCATATTAAGGAAAGTGCCAAACATGGCCTTAGTAGGTGACACCTCATTCATGATAAATAAGAGATTTTTGAATTAAAAAATTAGTGGATAATTATGCATTTATTAAGTGCAAAATAGTTCCTTGTTGGCCGGCCACCTCAAGGGGTTTCTAGGCAAATATTTTATTTTTTGAAGTTAGATTGCAATTTTAGGAATTAAAATAATTCTAAAAAGAAATTATTTTTCACCTATAAATAGGTGATGATGGGGGGAGGGGGGTTTGGATCATTTTATTTGATTCTACCCTAAAACTCTTGCTCATTTTCACCTCATCCTCTTTTCCCCATTAGAAGCCGAAACCAAATAGAGAGGGAGGAAAAACAAAGAGAGAAAAAAAGTAGTTAGTTTTGTGAAGGTGAGGAAAGGAAGGAAATTTTCTCAACCAAAGGATAAATCCACTCCCCTAGACCTAGAGGTAATCATCTTCATCCTCTAAGCATTCAACTAAGTTTGATTAAGGATTTAAGTATATTTCATATTGGGTATGTAAGAGCATAAGCTCACCTCTATTTTCATGCCATGGCTTAGATTAGTTTAATTTGTGTTTGATTAGGGTTTAATGGTCTCTAATTTTGTTTTGGTGCATGGTTATGATCTTATTTGTTAGTTATCATGTGGTATGTGTGATTGCCTATTAGATGCTTGTAATATGTCCCCACATACTCAAGAATGATGTTGCATGGATGAGAAGTGATGTGGTAATGTATGTTGCATGTAGGGTTCAAGAAAACCCTAAAACCCTAGTTTGGTGAAGATTCACCATATGGGTTTGCATGGAATGCATGGAAATGAAAAAATTACATACCATGTCAGGTGCACCTATCAGAATCGGAACAAACCAATTACCAAATCCACCTATCATCGCTGGCATAACCATAAAATAGATCATTAAAAAAGTGTAAATTGTTATTAAAACATCATAAAGTTGATGATTCCCACCAAGAATTTGATGTAGGCTCATGGTTTTAACCATTTGAGATAGTATGTGCGTAATTTTACGTAAGAAACAACTAAAATGAAAACTGCCAGTTTCAAATCAAAACTGGGCAGCAATCTAGAAACAGGATTTTGAGGCTTTTAAAGGCCGAATTTGAAAAAAGTTAAAACTGCAAAGTTGTAGAGAATCGAAAATCCTAGGACGGTTATTAAAAATAAGGCTCCAAAGGCCTCTGTTTTCATCAAAATCTGAGACTGGTTTGATTAGGCCAGTTTGCATGCCTAGGAAGTTTCAAAGATGAAAAAGGATAGGATAAAGGTAGAACTGGGTTTTGTGTAAAGAACAAAAGTTGTAGGGTTTTTCAAGATCTGCAACTTTCAGAAGAAAATTTTTTCAAATTCTAAACAGATTTTAAGATAAAACTGGATTCCAAAAACTGAACAGGAAATAGGAAATTCCTGCATAGGATTTTCAAAATAGTGCATGAACAGGCAATTCCTAGACATGCACTGATCACCAAACTTATGGACTATTTTTCACAGATAGTTTACAGGATTTTACAGTTTTATGATCCATGTTCAAAGAATATTTTACAATCTTGTTAAGAAAAGAGAAAAAATAAATACTTGGGCCCAAATTATTTTAAAAACATATACTACTACAAAATGTGGATACCACGATAGTTTAACCGTCGTAGTAACATTTCCACAATGGTTTTGTAACCGTCGTGGAATCTACGGTTTCAAATTCTACGATGGTTTTTTAACCGTCGTGGAATAGGCAAAAATAGGGCCTAAATATGGACATTTAAGAACATACCACGACGGTTCTATACAAAAAACCATCATGGTAAGGAAATATTCCACGACGGTTTCCTTGAAAAACCGTCGTGGTAGGTAATAACGAAAAAAAAAATTACGAATTCAAAAAACCATCGTGGTAGGTAACAACGAAAAAAAAATTTACGAATTTGTTTCATTTCTCTAAAAACATTTAAATCACAAAATCAACACTTTTTCCAGAAAATTCCAAATTCATGCCTTACCCAACCAATTTAATTCAATCTAAAACACAACCACAATAAACAATTATCGAAAATGTAGGGGATGGATTTTGGCCATTTCGGATGGAATATTCCCAACTCAACAATCTACAAAATCAACATTTTGGATGGAACATTTTATTAACAGCCACAATCAACAAAATCAACATTTTGGATAAAAAATTCCCAAATCCGTGCATTACTCAAGCAATATACATTGTAACTTATCAGCTTGTCGAGTGTGGGAATGGGCGGAGTGGGGTGAGAGAGAGGGAAAGCCGCGTGAGTTCCTTGGTGGACCCGTCGGAGAATGGAGGAGGCCGTCGGAGAATGACGCCAATAGAAAAATTTGAGAGGTGAGATGGAGAGAGGAGGCGCGGTGAGATAGAGTGAGTTTTTAAAGATTTTAATTAAGGAGGGAGCGGAAAAAGAGAAATAGAGGGAGGAAATTGGGTGGCTTTGGGTATGGAGTTAGAGTGTGTATTAGAGAGTGAAAAAGTGAAAAAGGCTCGGAATGTAATAGGGTGGGAAAGAGGGTAATTTTTTTGGGTTTTAATACACACTCCAAAAAATTGAATTTAATTCAAAAATTTTCAAAATTCCTACCTTAGTACCTACCATGATGGTTTTTGCAGAAAACCGTCGTGGTAGAGTCCAAAAATAAAAAAAAAATTGTGAAAAAAGACCCTTGCACGACCATTTTTTAAAAAACTGTCGTGGAAAATACGGCAAAAACACATAGTGGAACAAAGTTTCTGAAAACCATCGTGGAAGCCGAAGCTTCAATGACGGTTTTTTACCATGACGGTTTTTTATAAACCGTCGTGGAAGCTTGCAAAATGTAAAATAATAATAATAATAATAATAAAAAATAAAAAAAATTTAGCTTCCACGACGGTTATAAAAACCGTCATGGAAGCTACTAAAATTTTTTTAATTTTTATTTTTATTTTTATTTTATTTTTATTTTTTACATTTTGCAAGCTTCCACGACGGTTATTAAAAACCATCATGGAAGCATGCTCTTCCACAACGGTTTTTTATAACCGTCGTGAAAGCTTCGGCTTCCACTACGGTTTTCGGAAACTTTGTTCCGTTCTGTGTTTTTGTCACATTTTCCACGACTGTTTTTTTAAAAATGGTCGTGGAAGCTCCATCGTAAAATCCACATTTTATAGTAGTGATATTTACAAAGTGATGACCATTAGTAACCGGATAGGATACCGAACCTATTTGGTTGGGCCTAAAACCCGTGGTTGCCAATGGTAACCTAATGGGATATTACTCTAAAAAGTAATTTGGCCTCGGCAACCCAATAGGGTATTATTCTAAAGAGTAATTGGGCCTTGATAATCTTATAGGGTATGGGTTTATGTATGATTGTGCTTATACCCAAGGTTACTATTAGTAACCTAATAAGATAATATCTAAGAACAATTGTGCCTTGTATCCCAGGTTACAGTAAGTAATCAAACAAGATACCATTTAAATATAATTGGGTCATGTGCCCTAGGGTTACATTTGGTAATCGAATAAGATATCATTGTAGTGTGTGGGGGACATGTAACTAGGGTTACTAGTGAATGTTGGTCAAGGATACCAGCATTGAATGTAATGATTTATGGTAAGATAAGATGATCCTTATCTTACGTCCTTTTTGAAAACAGGGAAGTAAACTATTGTTGCAACCTGATTGGAGCAACAAAATTCACGACGTAACCTATAAGTACAACTGCGCCTACAGCATAGGTAAATGGTTTTACCGCTTTAGATGTTTTTCAAGGCTCATGCATTCATATAGGTGATGTATACGATTTATGATTTCATATTGTGACATCATGAAACATGCTCACTAATAATGAATTATATGATAAGAATAAGATCAAGTTTCAAGTAAAAAATTGTTTTTAAATTATGAAATGATTTTTCAAGTATGGAATGGTTTTCTAAGTATGAAATGATTTTTCAAATATGTTACAAAGCAAGAACCAGTTTTTAAGTATGACGGCAAGCAAGTTGCCGTGTGTTGTACCAACCCACTCTAGGTCGGGTTTGGTCCATGGTTTGAGTTGGATTAGATAGGTCGCCCCAACCACTCCATGTATGTGTGGCACGGTACATACACTCATGTTATGTAAGGAGCCCAAAAAGATGCTAACATGAGGAAGCATAATGGATTTGATTAGAAAGCATAAATGATTCATGCATATTTTTATCAAAATTATTTTACGGATGATAAGTTGTACTTGCTGAGCGAAAACTCATGACTTACGTCTATGCTGTAGGTAAGCAGCCTGTCAGTATTGTATGATACAAGACTGTGGAGATGGCATTGCGAATTATGAAACTTGGGTTGGTCACCACCACACGTTTTGAAAATTTATGTGACGTGGATTTGAGGGTATGAATATCTAATATTTGAGATGAGATACAAGATATGTAACAGATGTTGAACCATACTTCTAAATTAAGTATGTACTTGTATATATATATATATTGATACGTATAAGTTAAAAAAAAAATTCAGTACTTTTCATGAATAAGTAAGATAAGTATTTAAGTAAAGTAAACATAATAATAACCCTAAGTAGGTGGGGTGTTACAATTCATGATGCTGCAAAAGTTTTGTAACTATCTCTAGCTTATGATAATCTCATGATAGATTAAACAAGGGCTTATTCAGTTATCAATTCTCAGTCTCAAATACTAAATCATCCAAAAGTTGGTCAGAAATTCACGAGCATTAAGCACATATTAAAATACTCAACATGGAATTGGAATAGAACATCAATCAATTAAATAAGAAAAACTCAAATAATCATATTCCGGATAGATCATATCCCTAGAAAAGAAAATTACTTCATAAATAAAAATTGAAATATATAAAATAAAGGTTTTATCATTCTCAAATTACAAAAATCAAAATATAATAAAATAAAGCAAGAAAACCCAATTATGAAGGTGTCACAAGTCTCCAAAGCCTTCTCCTAAATTTTCTTCTCCCTCTTCTCTTAATGATTCAAGATAATCTCTCCCTAATTTTGTAGAAAACTAAACCTAAAATTTAAAATGTTTTTTTTCTTCTTTTTCTTCTTTGGTTTCTGGCTCCAAATAGCCCAAGGCCCCTTCACGGAGCCCTAGGACTCCTTTTTATATGCCTCAATTGCTGACTTCACCAGCCTCCAATTTCCCTTTTTTTTTCTTTTTTAAATTATTTTTCTTTTCTTTTCTCTCTTTTTTTTTTTTTTTTTTGGGTTGCTGTAACTGATGCGTAGCAGCCTTGAGCCCCATGGAGACAAGAGGCGAGCAGTAACTAGCGAGCGCTGAGGCTTAGATGCATGGCGTGCTAGAGTTCATTGGAGCACGCAGGCGAATGGACACACGTTGGGATGTGAAGCACTAGATCTGGCATTTCATTGCATTTGCTGACACAGGCTTAGCGATGTGCCTGGCTCGATGAGTTTCACGCACTCATGATCTGGGCCGCATAGGAGGTCAATCAGACAGTTGGAAACATGAGTGGCGCACGTCTAATAGTCGCGCAAGTGGTTGAAGTCAGCTACGAATTTTTTTTCACAATTTTTAATTCATTTTTATCACATTTTAGCTTCAAATTGCTATTTTTTTCTATTAACATAATTAACTTACACATTTGGGATAACCTAATAAATTTGGGGAAAAATTAATGTAAATTACTAAGAATAGGCTTAAAAATGCTAAAATAACTCTATTTTATAGAGTTATCAATATGAAACAGTAAAAAACAAAAATTTCTCAAAATTTCGTTGTCGTTCTATAGCTATATTAATTTAATATACAAAAGGCTAGATAATGAGAATTATAACATCATCTAATTAAGTCGATAACACTAAACTTCTTGAAACAACTCCACTGGAGCTAGAACTGATTCGACTCCTCAACTCAACACACTACTACAAAATGTGGATTTCACGACAGAGCTTCTACGACTATTTTTAAAAAAACCATCATGAAAATGTGACAAGAACACGGAGTGGAACAGAGTTTCTGAAAACTGTCGTGGAAGCCTAAGCTTCCATGACGGTTATAGAAAACCATCGTGGAAGACTACGCTTCCACGATGGTTGCTAATATTCATCACTCTAACATTATAAGTGATAACTAATTAAGTCTTCTTGTTGTTGTGTTTTCCTTAGTATTAATATTATTGATTTGTATCATTTTATAAGGTGTTTATATACAAATATGTTTTGGAATCAATTTAGAGTTAAATTGTGCAATGGGTGTTAAATTAAGTGTTCAAGAAATGTTATTTTTTCCCAAGTATTTAGACTTAATTAATTATGGTTTTAGATGGTTTTGTTATGTTCTTTCGATTTTTAATTGTTGATAAATTAATGGGCCGGTGGTAATTAATGAAAATGATATATATGCATATGTTAAAATATAGTACTTTAACTTCTAAGTATTTTAATTTTTTTATTTAGGATTTGCAAATCATGGATAGGAAATGGATGTGGTTTGATAGATTTTGTAAAGCTTATAAAGATGGTGTTGAAGAATTTTTGTCATTTGCCAAAGCTCACATACAAGATGATAAGATTCTGTGTCCATGTCAAATTTGTGGTAATCATAGATCTCATTCCATTGATGATGTTAGAGGGCATTTGTGCACTTATGGGGTTATTTGTTCTCACCAAACATGGTATTTACATGGCAAAGATTTTTTCAATATTAAATGTACATCGACGAGTATTAAAGGTAAATAGCCTATTGTTGAGAAGGACGTTGGTGATATTATGTTTAATATAATAAATGATTTGGAAGAAAACTTTGTGCATCGTCCAAAGTTATTTGATGCAATGATTAATGATGCCGAAACACCCTTGTATGCCGGGTGTATAAAATATACAAAATTAGGGACATTAGTTAAATTATGGAATATAGCGTCGAAAGGGTGGACGAATTCTAGTTTCACAACTCTTTAGAACTTCTAAAAGATGTTCTACCAGAGGATAACAAAGTGCCACCTAGTATGTATGAGGCAAAGAAGACGTTGAGCACTTTGGGAATGGAATATGAAAAGATATATGCTTGTCCAAATGATTATGTGCTTTACTGGAAAGAATATGAAGATTTAGATGAATGTCCAGTTTGTAACGAGTCAAGATGGAAAAGGGGCAAGATGTCATCGAATGGTAGAAAAGTGGTGCCTGTTAAGGTGTTATAGTACATTCCACTGGCTCCACGTTTGCGTCGTTTATTCCGTAATGCCAAGCATGCTAAGAATTTGACGATGGCATTGATGATGGCAAACTTAGGCATCGGCCGACGCACCACAATGGAAGACGTTTGATGACAATCATCCAGATTTTAGTGCAGAACCAAGGAATTTAAGTCTCAGTTTGTCGACGGATGGAATGAACCCATATAGTAACATGAGTAGTCGGCATAGTACCTAGCCAGTCATACTTGTCAACTACAATCTCTCTCCAGAATTATGCATGAAGTGGAAGTTCTTGATATTAACATTATTGATCTCAGGCTCTCAACAACCGGGGAATGACATTGAGGTGTACTTGGCACTATTAATCGATGACCTAAAAGGCTTGTGGGAAGATAGTTTACAAGTTAGAGATTCTTACCATCAAGACACGTTCAATCTATGTGCAATGTTGATTTGGTGAATTAATAACTTTCTTGCACTTGGCAACCTATCTGGTTATCCTGTGAAGAGTT
>JAFMPE010105129.1:0-13102 GCA_024759925.1 Ficus religiosa | reverse complement strand
CAGTGTTAATATGCTCTATGAACTATGAAATGTACTTATTGTATCCCCTGAACTATAACATGTGTGTCAAGTTGCTCCATCTGTTAGTTTCCGTTAGTTTTTTCATTATTTTAAATGTCAAAATGCCCCATGATCTTTGCATTTATGTCAAAATACCCCATAATCTTTGCATTTATGCCAAATAACCACTTAATCTTTAATATTTGTGTCAACCTATCCCCTGATCTTTGGTGTTTGTATCAAACTACCCATTTATTTTATTTTAATTATCTAATACTGTATAATTGTCTAATAATTATTAACTTTTTTAGAATAGGTAATTAGGGGGTATTTTGACATAAAAGTAAAGTTTGGGGGCATTTTGATATAAAGATAATGGAAATTAACAAAGGGAGTAACTTGACACACATGTTAATGTTCAGGGGCAAAATAGGTGTATTTCATAGTTTAAAAGACATATTGACACTAATGATAAAATTTAGGGGGAATTTATGACATTTTTCCAAAAATGAAAAAGAACTCAAGGTCTATGCCAGTTGTTTGAATCGGACGGTGGATATCAAATCAACTCATTCCCAATAGGGGTGAACAAACGGACGGGTTGGCGGTTTTCAAGGGCATGGTGGTTTGGGTTTCTTGGATGTCGGGTTTAGAGGATTAGAAACTGCAAACCACCCAAGGAAAGATGCGCGGGTGCGGGGTGGTTTGTAGGTAGCGTGCGGGTGGATTGGGTTGTGTTTGGCCGGGGTTTGTTTTAAAAAAGAAGAGAAAACAGCGCAGAAAAACACTCAAACATCAAAATTTATTGTTGGGCCTTATCCTCCCTTAACCCCTTTTCCAAGGCCCAAATCATATTTTGTATTAGTAATCCCACGAATATCCGCCGTTCTTCAGTTTCACGAGTGAAGCAGATCATTCGTTTATGTTTGAAGGAAATGAAAGAGTTTAAACATGCAAGTTTAGAAGGAAAAACTTTGTATCAAGATTAGACCTTCTTCTTATTTGTTGCTCACTATTCAAGGGGAGTTTGGTTACCATCTCATTTCAAACTTTTTTTTTGTCTTTTTCTCAAAAAGTTTGTCTTTTTCTTAAAAAATTTTTTGTCTTTTCTAAAAATTCAAAAAAATTTACTATTTCAACTTAAAAATCCCAACTCAAACTAACATACCAAATTCCTCCTTAGTCTCTCCTCGTACGGAGAGGGAAGAACCCCCCCAACCCACACCAAAAAAAAAAAAAAAGAAAAAGAAAAAAGATAGTCGGGTCGGGTTGAACCCGCCATAAAAGTCCCAAATCCGCCACCCGCCCATTGCAACATGTTAGTGGGCGGGTTCAACCGGCCATTTTGGCGGGTTGCTGATATGGACCAGCCAAGGGCGGACGGTGCGGGGCTGGGTGGGGCGGTGTGCTGGTGCAGGGCAGGTTTTGTGCGGCCCTAATTCCCGATGATCAAGAATATTTATCCGGCAGGCTAATCCTCCCATGCCTACGATGGTATACTGCACCAGCACACAGGATCTCATTGCCACCTTATAACGCTGCAGGTTGCGGGGTTAGTCATGGAAAAAGCCAATTAAGGAAGCCCTTTTTCGTAATTTCGAAAAAAAGAAATTGCAAAAAATAAAAAAAATTGTCGAGAACCCAAATCCGACCGTTCATCTTCAAAGCATCAACGTCCCTCAATTAACCCCATGATATAATAAAATTCGAAAAGTTTCCGAAAATTCGTTTTTTAAAAAAAATTTTAAATCCCGTTAAATTATAATAATTGCATAATAAACTCAACAAAAATAAAAAATAAAAAATAATTGTATAATAAAATTAATATCGACTTCTTTCTCTGCAAGTACGGTTTCCTGGCCGAGTGTATCTTCTCTGCGTTCTCGCTCCGATCCCTTCGAAACCCTAGATTACTAGCCACGATCTCGCTCAAATCGGCTCTGAAATCGTTGAAATTCTCCAGTAGAGATTGAAAAGTGGCGTTTGGAAGCGTCTATTTGCCGTTGTAGAGATCGCCGGCGAGGTGTTGATATTCTCGGTGAGTTCTTCTTCGGAATCGGAGGGGTTTGGGGGTCCGGCGGAGTGCTTATCGAGGCATTGGACGGCGGATTGTGGGTATTTGTAAGATTCTGAAACCGCTCGGGAGTTTAAGAGGAGGATGAGAATCAAAGGATGAACGATGCCGGTACTGCGTAGCGGAGTGCGCAAGGGCCGGGCAGCAGCGAAGCAGAAGCAGCAGGTGGTGGAGGAGCCGAGTCCGATTGAGGCGGGGGCTGCGATTGCGACAAGGACAAGGCGGCGGCGGGCGGCGGCGGCTGCGGCGGTGGTGGTGCCGAAAAACAACTCGAACAGGCAACAAGAGCAGCAGGAGCCGCCGCAGCAGCAGCAGCAATTGGCGGCTGATGAGAAGGTAGCTGCTGCACTGGCTGTGGTTAAGGAGGAGGGGAAGCAATTTAGGGGATTGAAAAAGAAGGCCTTTGAAGTTGAGGCCGGTGTGGCGGAGAAGGAAGAGGTGGGGGAGAAGCCAATGGATGACGACAGTGCGGCCCGGAGTAAGGACAAGGGTCACGCCGCTGAGGACGAGGGAAGCACCGCCCCGCTTCCTGAGAAGGTTTGGGTTTTTTTTTTCTTTTTTTTTTTTTTTTCTCATTCTAATAATCTGTAGATAGCGACAAATGCATGTCTTTCAGTTTGTTTTTGGCTCTTATAGTTGGGTTGATGTAGGACCGATATAGAATAGATAGAGAAGATTGTTAATCAAGAAGAGAATATAACTAACAGAAGAAGAACCACTAGAGGGATAGAAATGGAACCATAAGAAAGATGAAAGAGGACCACAGAACAAGAGCTCACAAGAAGGAAACTAGAAATTCCATTTTCATTAAAAAGAAAGCAACAACTTTAGATTCAAAAGATTAAAATGAACTAATGCATAACCCTAGTCCATATCATTGGTCTTTTTGTGATGTGAAGTCGATTCTTTTGTTCATTTTACTTTGTACTCTCTCTCTCTCTCTCTCTCTCTCTCTCTTTCTTCTTCTTTTTTGCGCGCGCGTGTGTAGGTTATGCTTCATTTCTGTTTGTTGTGATCGTGAGAACGCTGGTTGGCTTCTTTTACCATGGTCAATCAAAGATTTTGTTTCTTTCCCTTCACATTGAGAACTGGAATTGGGTTTATTCTGAAACTTCTGTTAAGAGTTTAGTTATACCGTGGCAATTTTTGACTTGGGGCATGTTTCTCAGTATCATTAAGCACTTGTTAGTTGCTGCCCTCACCAAAATATATGCACTTCTTAATATCCATTGTGAAGTAGTTGTAAATAATTTAGCACCTTTTAGCGTAGTTGCAATCTCTAATGTCAAATGCTCATAGCTGAGACTCCTTCCAAATTATCAGGCATCAGACTTAATTAAGAATATTTGGGTTGCTTGGATTACAGATAGCTGTTTAGATTTACGGACGAAATCATTTACTAATGGTGAGGTATTATCTAGTCTAGGTTGCACATGAATAATTGTGGATCTTGGTTACCGTGGCTGCGTATTCTTGTAGTTTTACCTTGACAACCTAAAATTTTCTTTTATTCTTGTTCACTAGTGTTTCTTGTCACTTCAGGTTCAAGTTGGTGGTTCCCCATGGTACAAAATAGAAAAAAAGCTAGGCAAAGGGGGTTTTGGACAAGTGTATGTTGGTCGGCGTCTTTCTCCTGTAAATACAACCGAGAAAAGTACTGGCCCCGCAGCTGTGGAGGTGTGGCCTCGATTGTGAATTCTGCTTGTTGTGTTTGTCTTCTCTCTTTGTCCTTTTACCTTTGTAGTTTTCGTGCATTTTCACTGAGATTGTTGTGTCTTAGGTGGCTTTAAAATTTGAGCATAGAAGTAGTAAAGGGTGCAACTATGGACCACCTTATGAGTGGCAAGTTTACAAGTGAGTACGGTTCAATATTTTCATTTCACTAGTATATTTCATTCTAATTGTGTATGAAACTTAATTATGTTCCTTTCGTTTGTGTGCAGCACTCTTGGTGGCAGTCATGGTGTACCGCGAGTACACTACAAGGGTCGGCAAGGCGACTACTATATCATGGTATGTGGTTCTTTCCTTTAATTATTGCTTCTGTTTCTTTGGAGTCTACATTTTGCTTATTTATTTCTTCTTTGACAAAAAATGTTGCCTGCAGGTTATGGATATGCTGGGCCCAAGCTTGTGGGATGTATGGAACAATAACTCTCACACGTAAGTCGTATAAAAATGGATCTTTAATGGCAGATGCATGCTTCTTATCTTATGTGCTACTTTGTCTTGCCTTTTCAGTCGCTGAATTAAAGTTTTTTGTTTTGTGTTTTTACATCTAGAATGTCAATTGAAATGGTCGCTTGTATTGCCATTGAAGCAATATCAATATTGGAGAAGATGCATTCTCGAGGGTAAGATTCTTTTGCTGCAACACAGTTATATTTGTGGTTATCATGAATTCTTTTTCTGACCCTGAGCCTTTCATTACCCCTCACTGTTGTTTGGATTCCGATTTTTAGACCATTTTATTTGGAAAACTATGAGCTCCCCCCCCTCTCCCCGGGGCAAAACCAAAATTTATTACTTCTGACTAAGAGTGGATAAATCAAATGTTCTATTTACTGATATCTTGAAAGCAATCTTGCAGTTATGTACATGGGGATGTGAAGCCAGAGAATTTTCTTCTTGGTCCTCCAGGGACTTCTGATGAGAAAAAGTTGTTCTTAGTTGATCTTGGATTAGGTAATATTTTGAAATGGCATTTTTTTTCCATCCAATTAAGTTTTTATTATATGTTAGTTGTTAGTGATTCTACTTTTAACTTGTTTGATGTTATCAGCAACTAGATGGCGAGATATTTCAACTGGTAAGCATGTTGATTATGACCAAAGGCCAGATGTATTCAGGTACAGAAGTTGACTGCTGTTTGGTTGATTTATTTAAATTCTTATGCTGCTTTCCTCTATCCTTGTTTATCTTTATATTACTTTGTTCGTACTCAGAACTCATAACTATTCTGATTTTGCAGAGGAACAGTACGTTATGCTAGCGTGCATGCTCATTTAGGGAGAACTTGTAGCAGGAGAGATGATCTGGAATCTCTTGCTTATACACTTGTATTCCTTCTCCGTGGTAGACTGCCTTGGCAAGGATACCAGGTTGTTTTTTCTCTAAACTTAGAAAATGCTCGTTTCCGTTATGGAACATACTTTTTTAACCTGACGATATTCACAGGGAGAGAATAAAGGGTTTCTTGTTTGCAAGAAGAAGATGGCAACATCACCTGAGGCCTTGTGTTGCTTCTGCCCACAACCTTTTAGACAGTTTATTGAATACGTGGTGAACCTAAAGTTTGATGAAGAACCCAATTATGCTAAGTATATATCCCTCTTTGATGGGATTGTTGGTCCAAATCCTGATATTCGCCCAATTAACACCGATGGCGCACAAAAGGTACTAATTATGCAGTTATGTTTCTGTAATTTGAGTTGCTACTGTGCTTGCATGTGTCTATTTAATTCCGGTTAATATATGATGTACCTAATAAATATTCTTCATCTCTTTTGAAGCTTATTAACCTAGTCGGTCAGAAGAGATCACGATTAATTATTGACGACGACGAAGAAGATGAGCAACCAAAGAAGAAGGTTAGAATGGGTATGCCAGCAACGCAATGGATTAGTGTGTATAATGCTCGCCGGCCAATGAAGCAGAGGTATATTTGTCTTCCTGTCTCCCATTTGTGCTTTAATTAGTTTTGGCGAGGAGCATTTTTACTGCTTGAGAGTGGTCACTTTCCCGCTTAGTTCTCTACTTCTATTGTTATTTTTTGTTGTATTTTATATGTTCCTTTTCTTGTTCTTTTCGTCCTTGAGTTTTATAACCTACAGAATGAAAAAAATAAACTGTTTAGCGCTAATTATTAAGATAAGGATTTAAGTTTTATTATTATTTTCTTCTTGCCATTGTAGGTACCATTATAATGTAGCAGATGCAAGGCTTTCTCAGCATATTGAGAAAGGGAATGATGATGGATTGTTTATCAGTAGTGTGGCATCTTCTCAAAATCTATGGGCCCTGATTATGGATGCAGGCACTGGGTTCAGTGCGCAAGTTCATGAACTCGCGCCCTATTTTCTTCACAAGGTACAGGCCGATGCTTTGGTCTATCTACCACATGTTTTTGCTTATGTTGAGAATTTTGCATGTGTTGGGGGAATTCATGTGGTCGTGCATTTTATTCGGTTTGTAGAGTTTTTAACAAAGTAACTGTTCTATTCACCCGCAGGAATGGATAATGGAGCAGTGGGAAAAGAACTTCTACATCACCGCAATAGCTGGAGCTACCAATGGGAGCTCACTTGTAGTAATGTCCAAGGGTTTGTCTAAACGTTCAAATACTTGGTTTTCCATGTGTAATTTCTGCGACAAAAAGGAAATATATATATATTTTTTTACACAGAATGTTTGATTAAATCCAGGTACACAGTATGTGCAGCAGTCATACAAAGTCAGTGATACATTTCCGTTCAAGTGGATTAACAAAAAATGGAGGGAGGGCTTCTATGTTACAGCAATGGCCACCTCAGGGAGTAGATGGGGTGTTGTTATGTCACGTGGTGCTGGCTTTCATGACCAGGTGATCATCTATTTGATTTTCCAGTGATAAATGATCTCCACTGATTTGTTTCGTCATAAACAAGCATTACTGAGATTGACAACATTGTTGGTGTTTAGGTGGTTGAATTAGATTTCCTATACCCCAGTGAAGGTATTCATCGTCGCTGGGACACCGGATATCGTATCACAGCGACTGCAGCAACATGGGACCAAGCTGCTTTTGTTCTAAGTGTGCCGAAAAGGAAGCCTCCGGATGAGACACAGGAGACTCTTCGCACCTCTGCTTTTCCCAGTGCCCACGTCAAGGTGAATTGTGTATTCTTTTATATAGTAGTGTTTCTTTGCAATGATTTGATTTGCTATAACTCTTGGAGTAAAACTCTCTCTTTTTTTTGGGCAGGATAAGTGGGCAAAGAACCTTTACATTGCTTCTGTTTGTTATGGGCGAACAGTTTCATAAGCTGCCAATATATACATATATTTATTCGGCTTCTTGTCATGGCTCGCCTTGACCTTAGTCCTCAGGTATTCAGTTGGGGTTCTTTAACACCCTTCTCAGAGCAATTTTGCTGACTCAAGCTTTTAATTAATTGTAATTAAGAAGGTATAGGAACTTTTAGCCAAAAAAAAAAAAAAACACTTTGGCTTGGCTTGTCTGTCAAATTGTGTGCAAAATGTCTTTGATGTCGTCAATGATTAGTCAGAGTTGATCCTCTTTACAATCTTGTTCTTACAGTAGCAAATGTGTTCCCCACCCATCGTTTTATTTTTACTTTCATTTTTTTGTTTTTTGGGGGAAGTTGTAGATTAATGTATTATTCCGGTCTCTACAATGACCCCTCAAGTAATGATAGATGGAGATGGCCATGGGATACCAGCCAGCATTTTGGACGACCTGTCACTACTCAAATTTATTATTAAAACAAAACAATACGTGACAAAAGAGTGCAACAAAACACAATAGAATTCTAATAAATAAAAATAACCCGATTAAAACTCCCAGTTAGAAATTTCATTTTTCTCAAAGATGGCACTCATTTATGGAATTACCCCTCATAATGATCTTACCAATTTCATCTTCGTTTTGAACTTGTTTTGTGAGGAAATATTTTTGGATTCAAAAGTCTTTCTACTCGAGATTAAAAAAGTTATAGCTGCATAGAAGCATTTGAATAAAAAAAAAAGTTAAACAGTAACAAGTTGAACAAAAACAATTGAACATGCATTTGTAAACAGAATGGAGGAATGAATGATTAGGGGATTTTTTTTTTTTTTTTTTACTTTTTACTGTACCATCAGATTAGAATGGCACAGATGTTAGAGTGATGCCTTTTGCCATTCATGTTAAATTTTCAAATGGCAAGTTTCAATTGTCCATTCAAATTGCACAAGCCAAACTCCTCAAATGTTAAATTGAAATGGAGTTACTCGAATGTAATTGTATGGTTGCCCTAAACACATTGATAACCTTTTTGTTTTATCTCCAATTTAGACGATTCTTTTTTCAACGTCTTCATAGTGAAGAGAAGAACAATCTACTTGTATCCTGTCAAAATGTGCTATGAAGATCAAGGTTTTACTATATTTGTTTGAAAACCATTTTTTTAAATTGACTTTTTTAGAAATCTGTCCGAATACTGTTGTAGAAGTTATCATCTTTTTAAAAGGACAGAGAGATCGTGTATCTAAACATCATTTTCGAACTAAACAAAATGAATTTTCAACTGAAAACGAATTTCGAAATAATAAAACGAAGCCGACAAAACGAATGGACCAATCTTTATAAACCAATTGTTTTTCTTTCACATGAATCCCGGACACTTTCTCATTATTTTCTTGAAAGCTTTTTGGGAAAACTTGTATCCCCTCAAATTTAGCTGTAACGTCAAATCTACCACAAACAGCCACAAGGCAGCTCTTCATTGTAAAAACCGAGTCTCTCAGAGCAACTCTTCTAGAAGCCAAGGCAACCCAAAGTTACAAGAGGTTTTAATAAAGAAAAGATAAATCCATATACATTTCCTTCGGGGTATCTATTTCAGCATGCGAATCAGTAGATCCTACAGGCCTGCAACACATCCTTTCCAAAAAAACCCGGTCCTGGTACATTACCACATCAAACATGATCGATCAGCATTACAGATACAAAACCACACTTAAAATGTACCAAAAATGTGCGCACCCGAACACACACACACACACACACAAACACGCGCGCGCGCGCGCGCGACACCAGGAAGAGAAGCAATTCATTGTGGATCTACCTCTGTATTATCGTCGTCATATTGAACGATGAAAATGCATGTACAGTCGACAACGTCATGTAGCCTCCTTTGGATATCCACGACATGGGCATCACAGTAGACTGCATGATGTTCTCTTTCCTGCAAATAAGCCATTAAGCATAATGATGACGTTATGGCAATATGTGGAAAGAGTTTTAGTTTCACACTTTATGGCAAGTAAAATATTGGATTTGCCTTTTTTTTTATTTTTTTTTATTTTTTTAATTTTGTCTGAAGCCCTTAACCGGTCATCATCAGACTTGCAGGGAAAGAAATAAATTCCAAGAGCAAGAGTAAGGAAGAAGATTAGGATTTAGGAATCCAATTTCTAGATTTATCCTCTGGATACGTTTCAGTTTCAAATTTAACCTTGAATTAAAGATTCTGTTCATCTCTTTGGTTTATTACGGAATTTATTTAATTTTATCCTATTTTAATTCTATAAACAGGTTTAATAATAGTAATTTTATTAGAGCGAATGTTAATAAATGAATATTGAGATTATTGCTTTTCTCCTCATTAAGTTATTGCTCCTCTCTTAAATGTTCTATTTCTTCTTCTTTGGTTCTACTTATCTCTCTCTGGCGGTTTTATTTCTCTTCTTGGTCTTACATCTTCTATTTCTTCTAACTTGGTTCTATATCAAAGAGATTACCTGGAAGCAGAGCACAAGATCCCCAACCTTCACCTTCTCACACTCTGAAGGTTCCAAGGGAATAGATCGCTCTCGCACTCCGGTTCTCACGTTCACCCACTCGTCTTCCTCCTTACCAAAACCAGAAAACCGCACACGAACTTCCTGAGATACAAGGTTACATTTAGCCCTTTTATGAAGGTAAACATAACTTGGTACATTTCTCTTCAAAGCTCAGCCGAAATTGCATAATGTAACGATGATATTCATGTGTTGATGCATCAATCAAGAACTTGAGAGTTATAAGTCATAAAGGAAGAAATACCTATGATATTTTTTGTTCATTGGAAATACATCCATATGTATACACGAGATTAGTCATTAATGAACCTACCAACTAATGCTTAACAAGCTATAAATACAGCTATTAAAAACTAATTAACAACTAAGTAGTCAAGAGAAGATACGAGCTTCAAGCTATTTAAATGTCTGGTTATATATAACAAGGAATGCAAACTAAAAATAATCTAGAAAGAGGGGAAAATAAACCATGTGACTTTGCATATGAAACAAAAGAGTGCAAGATTAACATTAAATAATTAACAAAAGGGACTTCAGAGGAGACAATAAGTGGGATGTATCTTACAAGTTCACATGCATTGAAAAGTCTGTATGATAGAAATGAAGCAACATCGTACCTGAAAAGACAAAGAAAAGTATTGCGGTTTCTAGTTCGACTCAAACAGAGATACAAGAACGAATAAAGATCTTGAATAGAATAAACAAGAATGAAATATGTAAGGTGAAATTTCAAGACAAACTTCTGTAAATCATTCTCACCAAGCGTTGTCTTTCACTGATTTAGCTTCATATGCCAACTCATGAAGATCCATCTTTCTTTCACCTGTATCGAAGTTTTTTTTAGACAATTAATAAATCGTAAAACTTCTCTTTCCTGTTTCAGCAATTCAATTAAATGAAACGTTCAAGAAAATATCAGAATGAACTAAAATGCTGGTGTGTTTATTTATTAACAGTCTCGAACCGTGGCTGGAAATTTGAGAACTTTTGGGTGCATCAGTTGGAATATTCGAGTCCGAAAGATCAACAACTAATTGGAGGGAAGCAGGTGAGGAAGCACTTTCTGGGTTCAACTTTTTATTAACAGCTAATGTGGAAGTGCTTTCAGGGTGAAGCTTTTTATGTTTATCCTCAAACCAATTTTGCACCTAAAATAACACATAAACACTTTACGAATATACGCAAAACACTTCGTTTTGAGCAAGGAACAAAGAAAGTTGAAATAAATTAAAAACAAAACAAAACAAAAAAAAACCTGTTCCCATGTTATAGTAGATTTTCCAGCACGACTTGATGAGCGGCTGTAAAGATAGCAAATATGACAAATAAATAAGCAAAAAAAAAAAAAAAAAAGGGCTATGTTGATAAAAAGTAAAAAGGGTTGTTCACCAAAAGCTCATAGCAAGGTCTTGGCAAAACTCCTGACCAAGAGATTGTTCTTGTACCTCCTTGTATAAATTCTCCATTTCCAGGATCTGCAAGAAATTACAACCTAATGATGATTAACACAAATATATATATATATATAAGTTTATGGATATATGTTTTTGTTAAAACTACTCAAATAATCTCCTCATTCAACAGCTAATTCAAAAGATTAAGGAAAAACAAATAAAGCTTGAAACTTTACAGATTAGATTACTCCAAGAGTTAATTGAGTTGTCAGAGCGATCACAAAGCATAATATTAAACCCGCCAAAGAAGGTTTTTTTTTTTTTTTCATTTTAATTTTGAGGAAATAAAGAAGTGATAGTAGAAACCCAGGTAGGGATGAAATATCAAAGGAAGGAAAAATGGAGAAGAGAAAGAAGACGCGACCTCTGCAAGAGTGAACTCAGGGGTGGAGGTTCTTGAGATTTTTGACCCCAATTCTTCCATTTTCCTTTTTTTTTTTTTTTGGGTAGGGAGACTGCTGATGCTGCTGTTGAAGACAGAGAGAGATTCTGGTAAGTGGTTTTCTATTGTCTTCTTTTTTTTTTTCTTTTTTTTTTTTTTTAAATGTTGTTGTCGTTTTCCATTGATGTCGTTTTTCTTGTTTAATCGTCATTTTTTTCCTGCCAGTGCTTGTGAAGCTTTTTCTCGTCGTTTTCAATTTTGTACTCTATTATAGTTTATTTCTTTTGCTGTTTTTCATCTGTTCCCTTTTATTTCTTGGTTTCGTTCGGTCTTTTCTGACCTTTTATTTATTATTTATTTATTACTTCCTGGTTTTCATGTAATCACATTTATCTTCTTTTCTCACTTCTTGTCGTTTTTTCTATTGTTGTCGCTTATTACTTTCTGGATCGCTGATCGCTATTTCCATTTGGTTTGAATAATTGAATGTTTCTGATTTGTTGTCGTTTTTACAAGTATAATGTGCCTTATCGGTTCTTGTCGTTTAATACCCTCATTCATTTTTATCCATTCCATTCTTGTTGTTTATTGTTTCCAACATCGATGTTCAGTTTTTCGTTTTCGTTTTATTTTTCGTCCTTCATTGTCACTATCGTTTGTTTGTTGATATTTCTTTTCTTTTCTTTCTTTCTTTCTTTCTTTCTTTTTTTTAAAACCGATTTATTTGTTTTGGTTACGTTTGGTAAACCAACTCAAACTTAAATTTTTCATCTCAGTTTTATCTTTTTCTGAAAAGTCAACAAAAATTATAACTAATTTTTAAATAATCAACCAATTCCAACTTAAAATTTCAACTCCAACCGTAACACGAAACGAAGGCTTAGTTTTTTTTTGTCCATTTTTGATTGGTGGTCGTGTTTAATACCTTATTCTTTGAATGCTTTTTCTGATTTGAATCTTTCAAGTCTGTGTCATTTTCACTTTTATTTATTTATGTTTCGTTTTCCCATTATTGTCGTTTTAATTTCAAAATCGTTCAGTTTTTCATCTTTTTCTCTCTTTAGTTGTTTTCACATTTCTGTCGTTTCTCCTTCTCTTGTCGTTTATTCATCTATGAGTCACATTAGTTTCTTGCCCATTAAATTTTTCTGATTTTATAAGTCATTTTAAGCGTCACCTTTTATTTTTAAGGTATCACACTTAAGTTGTTTTTCCACTTGTTGTCGCTTTTGTACATTCTTGTCGTTTGTTTCCTTTCTGTGACGTTTTATCATTATTGTTTTTACTTTCATGATATCGTTTCATCTGTTGTTGTCGTTTGTTACCTTAAGTCTTGTCGCTTATTAACATACTAGTTATTGATTTCATTAGACGTGGTATGGATTTGGCAGTCATCTCGGTATAGTCTAAAATACA
The DNA here is from genome assembly GCA_024759925.1 of Ficus religiosa. NCBI lineage: Eukaryota > Viridiplantae > Streptophyta > Magnoliopsida > Rosales > Moraceae > Ficus > Ficus religiosa. The sequence goes on along the minus strand of JAFMPE010105129.1, from coordinate 213 downwards.
CTTCCTAAAAATTACCAAAATTTAATTACAATTTACGTTGCAACTGGGGTTTTTACTTGACAATCAAATCCTGTTAACAAAAAATCAGGTTTAAACTAGATTACATACAATACCTCTTAACCCGGAAAGGTCCAAAGGCCTTTAACAAATTGACATAAAATCCTCTATAACGGTTCTCATGAAGAAACTGATATGGTATCACTCGTGATTGAA
>JAFMPE010105093.1:251-13358 GCA_024759925.1 Ficus religiosa | reverse complement strand
TATGCTTTTTGGCGTGATCTCAGTGAGGAGTAAAATGGCAACCTAGCATCATTAAGAACAAGAAAAGGACAAAATTTTAAATTTTAGGTGAAGTGAACTAGTAAATTTGTGTATATATGTACATATCATTACATCCTCGAGAAGAAAGCAACAGAAGAAAAAGAAAGCCGGCGTAGCACATTATCTTTGAACTGATCAAGTGAGGATACTGAAACATACGGTCATTACTCCAGTTGCTGCACTAACACCAGCCTCACCAAATATTGCTGTTGCAGCTTCTGTAGCTAAAGCAGTAGCTCCAATGTTCACAACACTGATCAGATGAACAAAGTATATAATGAGAAAGAGATCACTTAAAACTTATAATGAAGAGAAGTCGAAATGAAAACAGAAAATAGGAAGTACGTTGTGCCAATTAGTATGGTTGTCAAGAAGCGATTAACATCACTGCGAAGCATTTTGAAGACACCATCTTCGGACTCTTTTTCAGCTAACTCTCGCACCTGACACAGTAATATCACAACACAAACTAAGAATTACCAACTGGTGAGCGACTAATTAATCATTCACACGTCAACTCTGTGATGAACATATTATCACACAGTGATCAATGCAATTTTTTGTGTTAAAATCTAACCAATCAAAACCATCACATAACGGGTATTTAGCATTTCTCTACTCAAAAGTCTTATATGTATGCTCTTGGTTGTCAAGATAACATTTTGTTCACAAATAGAGCAATAGCATTTTGTTTAAAAGGGTTTGTACAACTCCTCATAATACGTTGATCTTCTAGGATGGAACCAAAGCCCTAACAAGTGGCTCTAGAGTCAGATTCCAAATGTAGCCATGTGTATGCATAAGATGAATGCCGGTGAAAACCAGACCAAGGTTGACGGCCCCCTGGAATTAGAACGCGATGGATGGTGAAATTCTAGTGAAAACGAACTCTCGAGTTGGAAACAAACTCCAGGATATTGGAGCTCTGACTTAGTGGGGATTTTGATGTTGCTGTGAATGGATAATTGGTTTAAAAGGGCTCCGACAACTCCCATTAATATATCGACTATTACGATATAACCCAAAGACTAATAATAACACTAACTAATAGCCCGTTTGCAAGACTGTTTTTGGTCACTATATAAAAAGCTTTCTAAAGAGTGTTTTCTCTTACAAAAATTTAAATTTACAGTGCAAATTTACTTTTCAAGCCTAAAGATTTCACATAAGGGTTCACAAAATGACAACTAATGAGAACAAACCCATGAACACTTGCGAAATTCACTACTTCTATCATACTAAGAATTAGCAAATGGACTAGAAATTCAATACCTTCCAAGGCCAAAGCGTGGTGATAGAAGTCTCAGCCACGGAGAAAAACGCAGAGAGACCCAAAAGCACAGCCAAAACTATCCCTTGCTCTTCAAACACCTGAAAAACCTGCAGAGTCTTTGGCCACGCATTTCTCAGCAACAAAATGCTCTGCCCAATAACTCCATACCCAGCATTCACCACTCCCTCAACTGCAAACGCCCTTTTACACCCATACACCAAAATCCCACAAACCATCGCCACCAAAACCACCCCACGCTTCACAATTCCCCGAAAAAACTCGAAACTCGAACCCAACCCCGAACCCGATACCGAACTCCCATTTTCGCCGCTCAAGGTTTCTCCCCTTTTGCCCATTGGTCTCAAGCAAGCTCTTCCACTACACAAGTCGGTTCCTTTACTCGAAAAGCTCCGGAATTCGCCGGAATTCGAGACCAATCGAAATGGGTACCTGTTGTTTTGCGGGGAATTTCTGGTGGGCAGTCGGATTCGGCTGCTGTAGTGGAGGAAGCTCAGGGATTTGGAGCCGTTGATGATCTTGGGCCGGCTCAGAATCGAAGAATCAAGCGCCATTTCCATGGATTTTTAAGCTGAATCTGAATTCTTACTCTGGGTTTCACACCCCAATGAAAAAAAGATTAAATTTTTTGTGTTTTGAAACCAAATTTTGTATGTACAGGGGATTTGGTTTGGTTTTGTGAATCAAAAAATTGGGGGCTCGGTTTTACAGAGAAAAAAAAATTTCTAGAGAGAGAAGAGGAAAAAAAAAGTTGCAAGTTGGGGTTTTTGGAGATATTTGGTATCATCAACATGTATGTATGTTGGAGAAAGTTCTGCAGAGGAAAGAAGTCTCAAAGACGGCTGAATTTGTTTGGTGAAGCAAAGTTTGACAGAGGCAAGTGGCTTCTATTTGAAATGACGATGTTGCCCCAATTAAACCGAGTATCTGTTACCTATATGTTAAAAGGACACTTTTTGATCGTATACTCTTTCCTCGTCACGTGACAATCACGTCATCGTTATATTATCATTTTGTGATGATTATATCATTATTATGTAAATTTTTTCCTTTTTGTTTTTACTTTTACTTTTATTTAGAATATATCAATCACGTAATTATTATATTATTTTTTTATGATGATCACATAATTATTAATTTTGTAGATTTTTTTACTTTTTTATTTTTACTTTTACTTTTGTTTTGTTTTATTTTATTTATTTATTCATACGATTAATAAATATATACAAAGATATTTGGATAAATAACCTTAAATTTGATTAAATTAGGTAGATTGTTACTTTTTAAAATGACCAATTAAATGATTGACAAATTGATCCTTTACGTAGTCAATCACTAATCACTAATTAATAAGGTAAAATGCTCATTCGATATTTAATCTTTTTATGAAATTGTTATTTGATTTCTGATTTTTTATTTTTAGCAAAAAGATCCCTAAATTTTTTGATTGTCGCAACCTTGTCCGGATCGCAAAGGAGGGCAGGCTAGGGGAATGCAGAGAGGTGATGGGAAGTTACCATGCTTCAAGTTCAGTTTGTTTTTCCGGTTCGTGTCATTTCAGTGTCATTGTCGTTTCTCAAGTAAGTGTCGTTTCTTGGACATTGTTTACATGTGATGCTCTATTCAATTGTCGTTTTAAAGCTGTTTTACCTTTTTATCTTTTACATGTCGTTTTCAAGATTATCGTCCTTTTGTGCCTAGCGGTGTTCTCATATTATTGTCGTTTTTGTCCTCTACGTGATTAAAAAAAAAAAAAAAAAAGTCGGTCTATGATCAAATTATCACATAATTGGTTTCCACATAAGGTTCATAACCAATTATTAATATTGTACACGTCAGATTCCATGTGAGACTACCTTTTTACCTTAGCAAGCATAAATCCAAAGCTTATATCTTATGCGAATATTAATTCCCATTTAGATTGTAGATTTAAAAAGTATAATAAATTTATATTTTTATAAGAAAACAAAAAATAAATAAATAATGCTATAAAATATCTCGAAATAGAATACTATACAAACTATTAATGTGCAAATATGATTTATCTAAAGAAAGTGAAATGCTATAATTGTGATTATGTGGCAAGCAAAGTAAGTAAAAATATGTTTATACCATATACAAACGAACAAATAACTCTTTTAATCCCATGTCAATGTCACATAATAGTCACGTCAGCATTATGTAGTGGGTCATAAATCATCATGTTACTTTTTTTTTTTTTTTAGCTTGTCTCTTCAGCTTGTGCATAACATGTGCTTGTCAACTAATCCATTACCCTTATTTAAAAGAACGAAAGGCATCAAAATGGTGCTTATTATCCTTGTCTCCCATGTTGTCATGTGGCGGGTCTTGAGCTTTGCTGTGTGGAATTTTTAAATTAAAAAATTTTAAAAAATTATAAAAATTATAAAATAATTTTTTGTTTTTTATTTGTTTTATTTTACTTTGTTTGTCTATTTTACGTCGATCCCAAACACATCGTAAGACAATTTTAAATAAAAAATTAATTTTTTATTTTTTATTTTGTTTTATTTTATTTATCTATTCCGTTTGTACTTACATTTCACCTAGTAAATGAAATAAAGATGAAGAAAGCAACGACTAGTAACTAAGACAGAGCACACAACTCAGGAAAGTAAAATCGGAATCGGTGGACTGAAGACAATTAGTCCAAATAATTAGAGAGAGAGAGAAAAAAAAAAAAAAAAGCGAGAGAGAGAGAGAGAGAGAGAGAGAGAAAGAAAAAGAAAAATAATTAGTCAGATGTAGGTGACAACAAAATGAAAAATATTAGTGGAACTAGGTGAGAGTTTTTAATTTTTATTAGGAAAAACAAAAAACAAAAAAACAAAAAATCTTTAGCTAAGATTAATTTTAATACGAGTTATGTGAGAGTTTTTAATTTTTAATGGGGATAAAAAAGAAAATCTATAAAATTTTTAAGGTAGAATTAAAAGAAAACAAATTTCACTGAAGGCTAACCCCACTAGTCCCTTGATAAATCTGTGACCAGAAATTATGGCATGTATAAAATTAGAACAGTACTAATAATAATAATAATAATAATAATAATAATAATAATAATAATAATAAAACTACAACATAAGGGGTCAATAGGACCCTCTATTTGTGAGGTTGGTTTTTAAAAGTTACTATTACAATTAACTACGGGATAAATTAGCATTTCTCTTTTACTCACTTCCATTTCTATAAAATTCAAATTTTAGAATTTCATAAAAATCTTATTTCAAGTTAAAATGAGAATTTTTTTTTTCTTTTGAAAGCTCGTAACAATAACAAAAAATAAAATAAGATTCATATTAATTTCCAATCAAAATTTGAAGATATTTTAGAATTTTACACAGTTCAAAAAATATTATAGTTTATTTTTAATTCACACTTTAACTAAATGCACATTTTCAAACAAAACTTTAAAAATCTAACTCCAACATATTGTGTAAACAAGCACTAAATGTATGCACCACATCAATCGATTATAAATCACTCGTGAGGATAAGAATTCTGGGAAGAAAGTGAGGTACTCTTGACAAATAGGGGAATCAAACTTGCAAACAAATTTTCCCACTTAAAGAATTAAACAAAACTTTTCTTTGAGAGTTTATCCGACTTCTTGAGTGTAATTAAGCGAAATATTTTGTTGTTTATCGTTTGATCATTCTTCAATGCAAAAACTAAGCCAATGTTTGATATCTAAGTTCGACTTCAACTAAATTGTACTTTTTTATCTCAATTTTTATCTTTTCCTGAAAAGTCAATAAAATTTATAACTAACTTTTAAAAAGTCAACCAATTCAACCTTAAAAATTTCAGCTCATTTTAAAATCAACTCAAACACTGAAGGAAGCTTAAGAAATCACAAGATTTGAAGGTGATAATTAGGCTCAACTCTCGATGACATTGGATCATCTCACAAGAACAGAGCTAGCTAAGCAATCCACCGGATCCAAGTGGTTCCACATAAGAGTTTCTTGGAAATTTGTTATATTATTCTTCTTATTCTCATTTAGTCCCCCAAATTTTTTTTTAAATTTTCATTCAAAATTAAACAATTTATCCTTAATTTTTACTACAAATAAACTTAAGCCCCTCTAAACAAATTTTCTAGCTTCATACTCAACAGATTGTGTACAAAAAAAGAGAGGGGGGGGGGGGGGGAGATTATACTACACGGCATATTTATAAGAGTTAACTTAAAATATAAAAGTTGTTCAAAAAATATTTTAAAAATAGCATAGTAACGTAGTAGTTATAATAATAATTTTCATGCTTTATACTGCAATACTACATAGTAATTATATTATGGACTGTCCTAATACAAATTTTTATCGTTTATGAAATATTAGTGTTTCAAATCTTTTGTCATATTTTAGCAAGATAATGACACAAAATCTTTGACATTTATAAAATACTTTATACTTTTTGGGTCCGATTTCCAACTTACAAGCGTTTTTTTTTTTTTTTTCTTTTCTTTCTTTCTTTCTTTTTTTTTTTCACTACAATAACTTTATGGCCAATAGAATGCCGAACTTAGGCTTTTCTGGTTATTTTAATTTTTAAGTCAATATTGTTTAGTATAATTATTTCTTTTAGACAGAATATTTAATATATATCTTAAGAATCTCTGTGGACTCCTCATGCTGCGTAGGTAACAATTGAAGTACTGTCCTTTTCGCTGAACAGTATACAACTTGGCTCACGCCCTTTTTCCACGTCATTATTCCAACCTTTAATGTTCTCTCTCTCTCCCTCCTATAAGAATCTTCGGTAGGTAACATTAAGAGTGTGTTTGATGCATCGATTAAGAATGAAAATTTTAAATTGGAGTTAGTTGATTTTTTCAAAAATTATTTATAATTTTGTTATTTTTTAATAAAAAGAGAACAACAGAAATGAAATTTTTGGATTTGGACCTAAGAGTCAAACAAAGATTAAATTTTTTTTTTTGTTTTATTAGGTCATTCAAGTCAGTATCAATATTTGTATTTTCTTAATTTTGACTACAATTGTCTTATGAAAAAAAAAAAAAAAAGAACTCTCTTGATTTCTCAAGCTACGTAGGTAATAGTTAGGAGTATGTTTTTTTGCTTAACAATGCTACGTTAATATGCTTCCTTTCATGCACTTGCCTTTGAGGAGGACCAACAAATCTATAATTTCAAAGACCACTCAAACTAACTTGGCGATATTTGTAAGCAAATAGTCACCAAATTTGGAACTAATTGTTTCCAATTTGGTTTGTTGAAATTGAAGGGACTTATAATTTGAAAACTAATGTATATGTATAAATTATATATCTTTATTTGTAATACATGCATATATATGTGTGTTGTGAATTTAGGGTTGGGAAATTTAAACTCTGGATTTTTAAGTAGTTAAGTGTAGAATCTTTGTTAGACTTTGTGTAGTCTTATTAGATAATTTCTAATAGAGACTTAAACTAATATGGTAATGATAAATTAATTTGGCATTTGGATAAAAAAATTGCTCTCAATAGACTGTTATATTGTTATTTATATCAAATTTTTATCATATATTAAATTTGGTGATAAATTAGAAAATAATTGAAATAAATAGCCGTTTTCAAAATATTCAGAATAAGTAACCGATTTCATTTTCATCATATTTACAAGATAAATGATACAATTGATGAGACGTAAATTCATTTACTTAATAAATTTTTCATTTACGTGATGAATCTGTTATTTGCTACAAATATTTTAAAAACACGTTATTTACTTCAATTATTTTTATAAAATTACTATTACTACAATTGACCGAGTTTAAAAGTCTATTATTTATAAAACTATTTACGCATTTTAATATATTTTATTTTGCTTTTGAGTAATTGGTCCAAATAGTCTCTGACCTTTTTAAAAATCACGGTTTGGTCTTTTTTTTTTTTTTTTTTTGTTCGAGAAGGCCATGAACTATTAAAATGTTAGCTATTATAGTCATTTCCATCAACAACCGTTAAGTTTTTATCAGAATTAGTCATGTGACCCATCACATGAGCTCAATTAATTATCAAAAGACAAAAACACCCTTATTACAAACAATACCTCACCAACAACATTAAGAAAAAAAAAAAAAAAAAACTGAAACATGCAAACCCAGCCACACCATCCCTACGGCCGCCATCTTTGTCGAGTTCGTTGTCGTATCCCGCAAAGCTCTGTCGCACTACCCTAGAACTCATGAAAACCCAGCCACAACCATCGAGTTCACCACGTTGCCTTAGATCTCGTGAAAACTCAGCCATAGCCGTCGGCACAACAGCCGAGTTCGTCATACTGCACCAGATCAAAATTTTAGGGGGGAGGGGGCCGGCCTAAGGTCGTTGTGGGTCGGGGACTAGGTTCAACGCGACTGGGTACGAGGGGGGAGGGTTGGGTGAACCGCCGAACCCAGATCGTTCCCTCCCTCTCGCCCCACCCCGCACCCCCCACCATTCCCCCCCCCCCCCCCCCCCTCCCCAAAAAAAAAATGTGATCTGAATTTGAGAAATTAAGAGTGATAGAGAAAGGAGAGAGAGGAGGGAGAGAAAGGATATGAGGAATTTTACTTTTTTTATGATCGTTTTAATTTAAATATTTATTGTTAGATTATTAGAATACCCTCACAAAATAGATCACATGCATTATACATGACTCATTCCATTAGAAATTTAAAGGATTTGAGCAGAAAAGACTATAATGGCCAACATTTTAAGAGTTCAGGGTCTTCTTGGCAAAAAATAAAACAGAGATCAAACCGTCATCTTTTAAAAAGTTCAGGGACTATTTGGGCTAATTATTTTTTCTTTTTTCTTTATTAATTTACATTATTATTTAGGTTATTCTCATCTATCCCTAAATTTTAAGCTCATTTCCACTTTGCACGATGGATTTTAAAAACTCCAACGTTACCCTTGAAAATTGAATTTATTCCACTTTACCTTTTTTACTAGGATTTTGGTTTAAAACATATGAAAAAGAGGAAATGTAGTCTTACTAAATCTATTAAGTTTGGATTTCTATTTAAAACAAATGAAGAAATATAATGAAAATGTATTTAACTCATGATTTCCCGCATGTTTTTAACTGTAATTATAATAGAAGGCATTAAGTGGGACAAAATCAAATTAAGCGGGTAAGTGAGAGTTTTTAAAAATTGAAATTCTCACCTATGTTATCTGAATTCTCAGATCATTCCCATTTTGCCACATGATCAACTATTAAAATCTCCCACTTTATCCCTTGACTTTGTTTTAGTCCCACTTACCTATTTCTTTTAGAATTTCAATTAAAAACAAACCAAAAAAAAAAAAAAGGAGAGTGAAATGTAATTGCGTGTGTGTGCGTGTCTTTTTTTCCGGTTTGTTTTAATAGAAATCATAGCATAATGGGTTTAGTAAGACCAATTTCTTTCTTTTTTTCCTTTTGTTTAACTAAAATTTTAGTAAAGAGGGTTAAATGGGAAAAATTCAAAGCTCAATAAGTAAATTAAGAGCTTTAAAGTGGAAGTGTGCTTAAATGTCAGGGCGTAACTAAGAATAACTTATTAAAAAAAAGTTTCTAATATAATCTGATACTCTGATTTTGTCTGCATGTGAGTACTGCCTCTTTGTTGGGTCATCATTTCCCACATTCCTTGGGTGACATCGCAGACCTTACATTTGACATTTTTGGTAGCAAAATCCATCCTGTAGGTGAATTTTTTTTTTTTTTTCTAAATTATTTCTTTTCTTGTTGTTAAAGACTTCTAGTTCGTTTGATGTTTGTGTTGAGTTTGAAAGGAGATGAAAATTTTAAGTTTGAGTTGATTGACTTTTTAAAAATTAGTTATAAATTTGTTGACTTTTCAAAAAAAGATAAAAATTAATATGAAAAAGTATAATTTAGTTAGAGTTAAACCTGGATGCTAAACGTGGGCTTCACTTCTCGTTTTCTTCATACACTATTAATCATCAAAATATCTCTAGTGCCTAGAATACACACACACATACATATCAGGGGGACGACGTACCAAATTGGAAGTCTTACCAAATTTAATAACTGGACTTTGATTAATTGAAAATAAGCAATTATTGATCTCCTTTCTTTGGATATTTCATCAAATAGAAATAGTTTCACAGGTAATAGAATAGCTTTTTAGAAGTTCGAAGGTTCAACTAACATACGGCCATCTTTTCTTCTATCACATATGAAACCACTTTTTTTCGTGGAATATTGATGCCTGAATTACAAAAATTTGGAAGTTTTACATCTTTAGAAATATCAAATATATACAGTGGTTGGTATTCTCTTCTAGATACACATGAGGGTCTATTTGGAGAAGCATGTGAATGGAAATATTTGATATGAAAATATTTGAATGTAAAAATTTGAACAAAAAAAATTGAAGTGTCATCTGAATTATTATTTTGATATTAACATTTAAAATAAAATATTTAAAAATACCTTTGGACGTAGTTATTATATTAAAGGACATAGAGAGATAGGAAAATGACTCGGTAAAATAGTTTCAAATTAAATAAAAAAAAAAGTAAGGGTTCGTTTGGTGTTTGAGTTGAGTTTGAGATAAGCTAAAATTTTTAAGTTTGAATAATATTAATTTTTTAAAAAGTAGTTTTAAATTTTGTTAACTTTTCAGAAAAAGACAAAAACTGAGATAGAAAAGTACATTTTAGTTTGAGATAAAATGGATCATCAAACAAGGCCTAAGATAGAGGATATATCAGAAGAGAAGTAAATTTGTTCTTTTTTTTTTGGATGGTTTCTTAATAAATATTATTAAAAAGACAGAACAAAAATAAATGGAAAAAAAAAGTTGGCGACATACAAATTAATAAATAGTACTGATATTAACAGAAATAATGTTGCCTAATTAGGAAAAAAAAAAAGTAGCTAGGGTGCAAAAATTTCCAGCAAAATAACAATTAAAATAATAATGGTAGCAAAAATAGTATTCTGGAAATTCCTTTCAACTGAATCAAAATGTTTTGAAGAATAGCACGTACGAGGCTGAAATATAAATATACATATATATATATATGTAGACACAACACACACGTACAAATTTTATTGGCTTCCTTGGCAACGGGGGTGTAGTACCGTCCTTACACCTGTAATATGCCTAATGATTACAGTAGATTAAAATTCTTTGCCTATCCGAAAATATTCGGTTGAGCAGAATGGCACACGAGATGTCAAACGCAGACTTCTGATATATAAATGTACAAATATATAGATATATATATCAAAATTAAATCCCAATCCACCTTGGCCTCGAAGAAATCGCCATTACGCTACTGCTTCAGTTACTCTCTGTGTCTTCTCACTCCTAGCCTCCAAGGTACATATTATACAGTTCACTCTCTCTTTCTCTCTCTATAAATATGTATAAATATATATATATACATACGTGTATAGATGAAACAAAATGTATTTAATTTTTGCTCTGCGTTTGACGAAAATTTGGGTTTCATTTTCGTGATTTGCTCTAGGTTTTAAAGAGGGGTCCAGAGTAGCATAAATGGAGAAGGCGATTTCAATCTTGACCTTTTCGATGTTATTTATTAGTATTCTTTGTTTAATCATACTATATATATGTGTGTGTATTTGACATTGTTCATATATACTAATACATTCGACGGCTTGCTAACAGAAAAATGGTGAAAATGTATAGAACAACTATAATTTAAGTACAGAAAACATTACACACATATTTCCTTTCTGCTTCATCGCAAGTCCATCCATGCTTAGCATTCCAGTGAGTTCTTCTATAAAGTTCAATACGCCCAACTCCGTTGTTTTTCTCTGCTTCAGTCTGCGTATTTGTCTGCTGAAGTTCCGAAATTATACAAAATTAGCATTTTTGGAAAGACTTCCTATGGACATCAAAGCAGAAGCCGAATCATACTAAGGCTCAACAAGCCTACTCAATAAAGCTTGGGCCTTGGTTTAAATTTGAAATCGAAATAACTACAAACTTTATCATACTTACTGCAAAATATAACTAATTTTGCTCTTTACTCAAAATGAACAATATTTTTTCTACAGTTCTATGCAGTTATATCACAAAATATATTCAATTAAAAAAAAAAAAGGAAAAAATAGGTCAAAACAAAACAGTCGCGCCCACTCATGAGAATATTCGGATTAACACTTTTCCACCACACAAAATTCATCTTTTAATAGAAGCAAGATATTTATGCCCGGGTTCAACTTTTTAATTTTTTTTTAAAAATCTCCAAAAATCCCAAAAATACTTAAATTCAACCCAAAATTTAGAAAAAAAGAAAAAAAAAAAAAAACCTAAAGTACATGAAAAAAATTCTTGCAATTGAGCTTTTAACAAAATTAACCCGCAATCTAAATTTTCCCATCTAACAAACAAACAAGATGAAGGTAAAACTGAATCCAAATCATAAATTGTTGAAAGCCCCTAGATCATTCTCTTCCTAATTTCCATACTTTTTTTCTCTTTTTTTTTTTTGATGATAATTTTATTTGTTTTTCTTTATTAAAAAACCTCCAAATGCTATGGTCGCAACACTAGAGATAATATGTATAAGCGAAATGTGTGATTATATGAACAAGTACAAATAAGTTTATTACCAGCTCTTCCAAGTGTCTGGCATATGACTTGGATCCAGCTCTATGGTGATTAGTAAGATTTGCTCTATTAAGAGCTCCTTGTTCTGATTTTAACTGCGCATAAAAAATAGTTATTACAATAAGTATTCATATTAATTTTTAAGTTTGAATAGAATAAAAAAAATAAAATGGAAGATTCATGAAATGTTTTACCTGCCATTTGGGGTTTGAGAAACATTCATTACACATCCATGTCCAATCATTCTCTCTAATCACCAACGAGGGCTGATTTTGTAGTGGATTTTTTCCTGATTTAACAATCTCGTTGTACTCTTTGTGGCATTTGCTCCTATAATCCTTATACTGTTTCGAAAAGGAAGCGTTGCATATCACCTTCAAATAAGGATGTATAGCAAAATCCATCTCAAATGTGTCCTGCAAAAAATAACGTAAAGTAAAATAAATCTGTAAAAATTAAAAAAAAAAAAAAAAATAACAAGTACTAAAACAGTAGAACGCATTCGGAAAATTAATTTTACCTGGAGACGGGCATATAGTGAATCCCTTTCCTTAGGCAGAACTTTGTTCCAACCACGACGTTGGAGTGGAGCATGGTGTTTTATTATAATACCAATATCAGTAGCAAACCTTCTGGCATTATCTCCAAGTGCTCGAACCACGCCCTTTCTATATTTAACAGTCAGTTTTTTGTTGTGTCGGGCCACTGAACGACGTGCAGCTTCCCCTCAATTATGGCCACGAGTTCTCTTTGGCCTTGATTCTAAAAGAAATGATAACAATAAAACATAAAAAAAAAATAGTGTCAAACAATACTTAGAAAAAGAAAAACGAAAAAATGAGTATCCAAAGTGATATAATTAATGTATTTACAAGTTAAAAGTAATATAATGTTTATACGAGTACCGAGAGTCAGATACTTAAGGAGCACTCAACATTCAACAAGTTATGTATTTACAAGTTAGACTAATAAGATATGGCCAACCAGTATAATGTATATACGTTTAAATAAAAAATAAAAAAAACTAGTATAATGTATATACGTAAAGCATTGTCAAATTTAAATAAATGAATCTAATTTCAATATACCTGAACAATCAGTTGCATGCTCTTCCGACTGATTACTAGAGGGTATTGTTG
>JAFMPE010105060.1:494-13612 GCA_024759925.1 Ficus religiosa | reverse complement strand
CGCCCTTTTCAATTTTTGAAATTCAAGTGTCGTTATGCCTTCCCACCAATCGCGGCGTGACACGTGGCAGTTATCAACACATGGTGTCCATTGGAATAAACCTCTCCGACAACCCGACCAGATCAGATCAGCCGACTACTTCCCCAGACAAAGTGCACATGCCGAGTAACGGGCAACCAAACGAGTAGCGCGAGCAGATTACTCTTGCTTCAGGAGTACACGGAGCATCCCTGGTCATATCAACTTAGAGATGCTGGGGGGTTTATGTTAATGTCGTAATCTGCTCCGGCTACAAAGTACTATCTCCGATCGTACCCCGGCAACGTGTGATCGGGGATTTGTTTGGCCAGACCGAATGAGAGTAACCCGACCCGAGCCGACCAGTGCGGGTTCTCGGATAACATGGCTACCCGACCAGATTGCGCCACCTCACAAGGACGGACCGCGTACTTGGGGCAGATAGTGCTCTAAGTAGCATAACCCGGTTGATTTACCTACCACCGGCATAGGTCCCTCTGGACCCCATTCCAACCACCTCGCATCTAACACAAGTCATGTCACGGTACCCAGCAACGGCAAACTTCACCCACCTACAGTCACACCACGTCACATCGCTACCCGCTACCACCTGCCCCGGCAGGGGCTACCCCTACTGGAGCCGGTAGTGCGTCAGCCTAGTGTCCCTTGTACCTAATCAGGGACACGTGGCATCGATCCATTGGGCCCATTGGGCCCATAACGCCTGCAGGCCTAAGGCCTACTCACCCACCGGATGCCCTAGGTAGCCGACCCAGCTGGGTCGCCCCGAACGCCCGGACCCATGGGAGGCGCCTATAAATAGAGGACAACCCCACAAATTCAGGTATGGTCATTTTTTCCTTACCAAAACTCTGCCCCTCCCTTCGCTCATCAGTTCCCCGACTGACTTAGGCATCGAAATGCCCACGACAGACACCACACCGATATTTCAATCATTCCCAGATGCTTCCCTTTTACAGGTGATCGACGGCGGAACGACTGGCCGTCCTGACTGGACTACCCGACCACATTGGGTGTTGCCGCTGAAATTGTTTTTGGCATCAACAAAAATAAAACAATAAGATTAAACATCCTATCATACAATCTTCTACTTCCAGTACATGTAGTGAGAAAGAAGCATATTGTTGCAAGTACATAGAGTTTAGAGATAATTTCACACCTAAGTTCATTATAAGATGAAGAATTTGAATCCAAACCTTGAGCAGCTGATTGACTAGCGACAAATAAGCCACAAAAATTTGTACCCATTTTTTTATAATTATTATGTTAATCCTATAGACAATTTTCTAATAATTTGTTCCTAGTTCCTTAAGAAAAAATAGATGCTCTAAAGAAAACCTCTAAAATTTATTTAAATATCGACACTATGTACAAAATTTTATATCATATTCTCATTCCTTCTCTCTCTCTCTCTCTCTAGTTTTTTTTTAAATAATGATAATTAATTGTGAAATTCACAATCAAAGTCGAAAGTCTCCTCTCAATTTTCAAAACGTAGGATTAGCTCAAAGGATAGGAAGTATTCAAGGTCTTGGAAGATTTTCTTTCAAATTAATAATATGAGTACGCATACCCCAGGGTTCCATTTGAAAATTCAAGCTCTAAACTATCACCTTGTTTCTTTTAAAAATAATATATATTGGGGTTACATTAGTAGGCATTCTATGCATTAAGTTCATCTTCGAGATAATTATATTCGAACGTAAATTCGGTCTTGATCCGCTGACACCTGTAAACACCAATATCCAATGGATCAGAAAACATGTTATTTAGATTCAGATCAAGTAATTACTCACTTTCATACAAGTCCTACAGTCCAAAGTCATTAGAAGATATGCATGTCTATGTAAATATAAACAATGAGCATAAAAATCGCAAGTACCCATACCATCCTTGCGGTTGCCCTGTTCTTAGATCATCATTGGCCACATGGAAATCGAAGTACACGTATGTCCCCTGTTCATATTCATCAGTGGCAACTTTCGGCTCCTCGTGTCGCTGAAACCATGTGTTATATTTTCTGTGGTATCTCCAAGATTGCTTCTTCAACTCTTTGGCAGCCAAATATTGCTGATATGTATTCTGTAAAATTAACCCCGCAAAAAAAACGATAATGATAATAGCACAGTATAAGAATCCGCTCAAAGCAACTGTTATAATATGATGCAGAACCAAGAGAGAAGACATAGAATCGAGATCGATAAACAGAAACAACAGAGAACATTGAGACTGAGAGAAAAGCATACTGACAGTCGGTCTAGAAAATTTGGCACCTGCTGATAGTAAAAGGCAAAAAAGAGGATGTCGGTGCTGCAAGGTTCAATACTTAGTCGTTCCCAGAATGCTGGATTGTTAACAATCGGTGCCTGTACTTGCGGGTAGCTTGGAGGAGTCATCGCAGGGTGCCTCTATGGAAAGGCAAAACGACGATCAACGTCTAAATCATACAAAGGGTAAACACAAAAACTGTGCAGCCATACCGGAGTATAGTTCCTTGCACGTTCAGAGTCTCTGGGTTGTGGAAGCTTGTAATAAGCAGCTTCAAGCATCTGCAAATTGTACAATTGGTCATGCATTCCTCCGGAGTTACCAGTTGACGCCATAAAACTGTCCCCAATGGCACCCAGGTCAGAAACACTTCTTCGGCCGATAACACCAAGGCTGCCAGAAGATTGATTGGCCTGTAAAGGTTGCCCGGGGGAGAGATCAGTATCTCTGGGCACTTGAGCTGGCTCAGTTAAAGTCCCTGAAACTCCAGCCTGCAATGATCAAACCACCAGGATCAATCAATTGGAGAATTGATAAACCACGCATCTCCTACACTAGAACTACTTTGTCCAGCAAAATGAAATCTACCTGCAAGTACGTTTATTCATTGTTACACATTGTAAGCGTTGTCTATGTCTATGAATTATCAGAATATCTAACAATCTTCTTCCTCCAATTGTATTTCCCTAATCGCACTCATTCACCTCTGATCATACCTCAATTGTTAAATCATTTCCTCGTGCCTTTTGTTTTCAGCCATTATTGCATACAATTCATAGTTCAAGCCTTGTTGATTGCAAAACAAAAATATCAAAATAGAAGCAAAAGCAGTAAACCATCTCTAATAAGAAACGGCAATTTTTTGTCTTATGTATCACAGCTGATAATTGAACACCACAAACCAGCAGAACAGAAAGATGGGCTGCGTATCAACGAACATTTTGTTAAGAAAAAGTCTGATGGAAAAGGTAATGAAATGATAAAACGTACTGGAGAATCAATCACATAAGTGGTTTTCAAGTCATCCTCATTCATGGGATTCTTTCCGAGCCCAGAGGTAGTTGTAGGGTCAGTGGCTGAATTGTTAGGTAAACTCTGTTGCTGCTGCTCATCGACTTTTGCATGACTGACTTCTGCAGCATACACCGGCAAATATTCAGTCATTACCACATAATGCAAATCTAAATCAAACACCCTTATGACGCTTTGATTGTGTTCGAGTCCTTAATTCAGGCCAACTTTATAGCCTCTTGAATAATCCCCTTGCCAAGACCAATTTAAAAATAAACAACTATATCAACATACAACCCATTTGGGTAAAGGGTTTGAACAGACCTTTTCATTGGCATCCAAATTTTTACAAGTTCAATGTTTTTATTTTTATTTTTATTTTTTTTATTTTTTTATTTTTTTATTTTTTTAACACTGGCAAAAATTGAAGAAGAAATATTCGGGTTTGAACCCTTTACCCAAACAGGCTACAAATAGAATAGAAGTGCTTTTTGTTCCTTGAAGACCAAAAGGAAATATAAACCACCCCTCATGAAAGGTATATGAAGGTACCAGATTCTTTTGCCCCACTTGAAACCAATGCCGGTTGATTAGATAGTTGATGGACAGAACTTGTCTGCTGCTGTAAGATCGAAGATGAAATAGTTCCAAGACCTGATGTCTGGACTCCAAGTTCAAGCCCAGCTTGAGAGACGGAAGCATTTTGAGAATTAAACTGCAAAGATGATTTGGATACGTCAAACAAATAAAAATGACCATCTAAGTCATAGCGAGAGACAAATATTGCTTCTAATGCAATTATGAGAGTTTAAATGTACTTAGGGTGGAACGAAGAAAAGAAAGATGTTTCTGAAGATCATAGATAGAATAAACATGATTGAAACAATAAAAGAACCTGTTGCAATAATGGATTTTGCTGCTGTGCAGAAAACTGCTTATGACCAAGAAGGCTATTGTGCTGCACTTGCTGTAGCCGCTGCAAAAATTTCTCCCTCTGATCAGGTTCTATTTCAGTTCTTCCACGAAACTGCCCATAACAATGAAAGAACCAATCAAACAGCATACCGTGTTGATCCATTCCATAACTCCCAAGAGAAAATCATTCTTCTGTGTTGAACTGATCAAAGTGCCTATGGATTCTATGCTTATTTGTAGTCACCAAAAAAAAAAAAAACAAAAACAAAAACAGAAACAGAAACAGAAACTACCAATAGCAGACCATGTACATGCAAAGCATCTGAAGCAGCCATCCTCCTTTACAAATGAACACCTGACACTGCTATACACATACCTATATTGCTTATTCAACCTCAAAAAGTAGTCCATGACCATTCTCGTCATTCTAGATTGTTGGTCATCATTGTGGAATGGGTTCCTTAATTAGATGTTCTCAGTGAAGTATTTACTAATCTTGGAGTTATGGATCATGGCCAGTTTACCATATCTCATCACAAAAAATAATAACAATAAATATAATAATAAAACAAGAATAAAAGCCACAAAGTTGAGTACACTGTAGAGGTAATTTTGACAACAAATTTTAGATGTAAGCTTCTAAAATATGAAAGTGGAGATCATCATAAAGCTTCAACATGATAAAATTATCTAAATTCTACCTTCAAGAGTCAAAGATATTGGCATATCAAGTGTCGCATATTGGAAAGGAACTATTTTGAGTAACATACCGCTTCACTTCCTGGTCTCCATGGCATGCCAGAGGCTACAGATGGGGAAAAAACTCGTCCTGCTAAAGCAGTAGCCTCACTAACATTATTAGAATCAAGTGAGCCATTTCCATTGTTACTCTTAGCAGCTTGAGGCAAGATCATCCTATTACTTTGAGGCGATACAAGTGACTGCACTATGCTGCTGCTCCCAAGTCTCTCATCTGCTCCTAAAATGTTTCTCTTTGCCACGTCGGATCCCGATGAGACAGCAGCACCAAGGGCACTACTGCCAGATACTACATTACCGGAACTAAGTGGGACACTAGATGACAGTTGACTTGATATTCCGCCTCTACCAATGCCTCTTACAAGTCCGGCATCAGCAAAAGATGGAGGCGATCTACGCCCAGGAAAGCTTCCTAATTCTTCTTCCTTCATGGAAGTAGAAAGAATTACTGGAGACGAAGAACTAGTGGCTCCGGTGCTCTCAGTGACCCGGACAGAATTTGAACCTGACAGGATTGTGGAAGCACTAGGAATGCCAGAGAAGTTCTGAGATGGAATATTCACTGGTGCAGAAGTTGCATGACTCAGAGCTGGACTAGATGCAGTCGAAGAACCCATTACAATACTTTTGGAAGGTGGAGTTCTAGCAACTGTCTCAGGAATACCGTCCTGGGAAGCTGTATCTTCAACTTGTTCTCGGACAGAACCACTCTGTTGGTGAGTTGACGTTATTGTGGCCTGGGAAAAAAAAATCTTATACACAAATAAATAATACTAAACTTATTCACAGAAAAATCAAGTAATAAAAAACATGTTAGGGAAAGGAAGTCAGGAAAGAAAAAGACACATTTATATATGATAAGAACCAAGAAATCAAGAGAATTTTTAAATCCCTATCCCTCACTCTCTACCAATCTTCCATTTATACCAGAACTGGCCACTAACAAACTTTACTAATCGATTACTCTACTAACAAACTAACATATCAACAAATCCTATTAACATACAACCTTATGGTGTGGCCAAATGACAAGAAAATACTATCGCAAATCTACTCAAAGTTTGAAAAAAAGTAAAAGACATGATAACTGTAATAATTTCTTCAAACTATACAATTTACTCATCAAAAAAGGAGACAAATTAAATGCAAGTCAGCAAGTGAAAATGATTTATATCAGACAATTTGACACTAAATGCATATTGCTCTCACTGCAATGACCCAAACAACAAAGGAAATAGGAAAAAGACAGCCAACTTCTTTCTGCAGAGAAATAATAATTTCAATGTTCCAAATTAACATCAAAAGGGAGCTACAAGCAGAAATATCTAGTGTAATAATGTCTTAATTTCGTGATTAATGGCCTAGAATTAAACATGACCAAAGTGTCCCAATTCGATCAAGACACCAAGAGGCACAAAGCCACAAACTACAAATGTCAAGTTAACTACTAAACACAACGATGACCCATCAAGGAGACCTTGGAGACAAGTAGAGCACCATGCTGTGAATACCAAATAATGTACTGAACAAATACACGTCAAAAGATATTCCTACCATAGGTCAAAACTAGCTTTAATCAAAAGTGACAAACCAAAGCAACAACTTCAGATGCTTCCAGCAATATCCTTATAAATTAAAAGTTTCATTACTAAAAAAAATACTAGAACATGATTCAAGCTTAATATCATCATATAGCAGATGGCGTAAACATACGGGCACTTGAGTTGCTGATGCTACTAAAGAAGACTTCAAGCCAAGAATTGGTGCACCCTGCAAAAACAATAAAATGAAATTGGGTCTACATATGGATTGTCATGCACAGTGGTGGAGCCGAAAATTTTTTATCGGGAGGTGTGACTTAAACCAAAAATTTACATGAACATAGCAATGAAACTTCTTCTAAATTATTTATCTCTCTTTTACCTTGTTTCTTATCCATTTGCATTCAAGCCCCCAACACACCCCACAACCCCCCCCCCCAAACAAAAAACACCCACCCAAAAAAACCCCTAAGCCAACCAAGCTTGTCATTGAATCTTCTTTTCAGTCACAAAATAATGAATTTTTATATGATGGCGGAATCGATTCAAAGTTTATTTGGAGTTTTAAGTCTGAAATATAAGATAATAAAGTCAAAATTTTGGGTATAAACGACAAGCTTTAAAAAAAAAAAAAATAAAAATAAAAAAAAAAAAAAAAAAAAAAAGCCGTTACAAATAATGTAATTTCAAACCATCTAGGGGTAGAGGCAAACTAAGGAAAATTGAAAAATTCACAAAAGAAGTTTGTATTGGTATGAAGGAGCCCCTTGGACCCAGAGGTGCAGCTGCCCACCGCTGGCCCAAGGTGGTGCCACCATTGGTTATGCTTATACCGGTGCACAGACATTGGTCGACGCATTTATAATATGCCACTTAAGCATGAACCTAAAATTATGGCCATCAAATGCGTCAACTCACGTCAGCAAATTAAGAAGAGATGTCTTGTAGAGATGGAAAACCACCGAAGAAATGCTTATAAGATGCATGAATAACAGGGGTCCATATCTACTTTGTACAATCTTGTCAATCAAACCAAGCCCAGACACCACCCTCGTAAGGCATCAAATAATTTTTCCATCAATTAATTTACTCAACTTGGCATTTAAAAGTAACCCTGCAGTTTGCATTCAAATAGGGATGGACCAAATTGACCATAAGACAAAATTTCCAACTTTTGCGACAAAAAATCTCAACTTCCAAAGAAAACCTTATAGAAACTCTAGCAGAAAGTTGTTACCTTAACAAGACCAGGAGGGCCCCCAATTGTAACAAGATCTTCTAGTGCCTCGACCTCCAGTGGTAATGAACTGTAAAGCTCATCAACGTCGCTAAACTCATCAAAATCCTCCTACAAGGAAATTTTGAAAACAAAATATTAAAATTCTAATACATGTGAGAAAATGAACAAAAATCTTATATGTCAAACCAAAACAAAAATAGACAAGGGGGTAGAGGCATAAACCAACGCATAACATGCTTCCTATTAGAACCGTTGAGAATCTTAGTTAAAGTCAAAAGTCACTAACAAACCTGGTTACGTTCGACATAGTCATCCAAGAAGTCTTTAACATCATTGACCTGATCAGGGCTCAATTCATCATTATCCAATAGCCTCAAGATCAGTTCTAATTTCATTATGTGAGCCTTATGTCGAGTAATAGATGTCTCTAAATGTGCCTGCCAGAAACCGGCGAGAAAAAGGCAAAAAAAAAAAATGAATAAGAGGTTAAATCATAATGACCGCAAACAGAACCATCCATCCTTTTAAGATTTTTTACAAATTTTTGTCTGACCAGTCTAGGTGGTCTTGTCTTTCCTTTCTTAACAGTTAGCCCCTCAAGCTCAGCTTCAAAGGTGTCAATCTGAGATTCCAACTCCCCAACCTACTCAAGGAACAAACAAAACATCAAACCCGCATAATTAAATTCAGATGAATAAAAGGTAGATAATGAACATGAAAATAAATCCATGCAAGAGGGATACAAAGCTAAGGTGAAATATCACAAGAATCATCACATCACAATTTCAACTAAAATCAGCGAAAACACAAGAAAAAAACAAAGCAGCTATGTTTCATACCACATTGTTTAACCAATCCCTTGTCTCTGATTTAGCCTTCTCTTTTGGATCCTGTAACAAAAATATGAACGTAGTAAGCAGAGAGATTACAAAAGGAACTATGTAGTTAGTGTCACAGCAGAACCTTTTGCAGATGCATGCAAGTAGTAGCCATTTTTTCACTCCAACAGCTTGTTTGGTAGGAGGGAAAAGTAGAAGGAAGCACAGGGGGTGTACAGGGATTAATCGAAGGATTTTTGGACCTATGGTTGTTTGGTAGGAAGGATAATAAAAGGGATTCAAAATCCTCCAAAGGAACACAATTTTGATCCTTATCCACTCAATTAGACTACAATGTCAAATTACTTCTTTATTAACCCACATTACTGAAGGAAACCAAACCAATGTTAAAACAGCAATCATAACAATAAAACCTTTTCTTTTCTTTCTCCTCAGTTACATCTTTATAGTTGTACCCAAGAAGAGAAGTATTTTATGTTTTCTTTCCTTCCTTTCATACCCAAATGGCACTAGAGAAAGGACCTTTTCTTCCCCTCTCCATTTCATTCACCTATCTTATCTAACCTCTTTCTTCGTTTTTTTTTTTTTTTTTTTTTTTTTTTTTGGCAACCAAGCAAACGAGGCCTAGTTATTAAGGTACTTAACCCATTCAAATGTACATGAAAGCTTAAAAAAAAGAAGTAGAAGAACAATATTATTTCAAACATTTTTTCATTATATGCTGCTAATAATCACTGAAAAGGGGGAAGGGGATCAACAATAAATAAACGTACCTAAATCCTAAACATCATATTAATAGTAATATGAATAGCCAAAAAATTAAAGTTATTATTATTATTTTTTATTTAAAAAAAAGTTGTTATTAGTAATAAATAAATAAATAAATAAATAAATAAAAACAAGGATTGTCCAACAAAAGTTTGGGTCGTCCATGTCTTTTCAATCACTGAATAATTGCCAGAAGCACAAATACCACTTTCTAGTGGCCTAAAATTCTTTCACAAAAAATAAAAAATAAAAAAACAAAAAACAAGGATTGTCCAACAAAAATTTGGGCCGTCCATGTCATTTCAATCACTAAATAATTGCCAGAAGCACAAATACCACTTTCTATTGGCCTAAAATTCTTTCACCATAATTTAAAAAAAAAAAAAAAAAAAGGAGCAGGTTTTCAGGTTTATTAATTTATTGGTTGCTGTGGAATGAAAAGTGCAGAGCTTTGAACATGGATAGAAGATGTCAAAGACTAAACGAGCTAAGTGGAGAGAGAGTAGCAGTGGTGCTTACAGTTTTAGGTTGTTGGCCCAAGCCTTCTTTGGAAAATGCCTTTGTTTTAGTCTCCTTTTCACATATCTTGAACCTTTCCATCTCGCGCTCGATAAGCTTACGAGCATCGACCAGGGCCTGCTCATAAGACGCACTAACCTACGTCAACAATATTATCAAACAAAAACAAACAAAAAGAAAAAATTAATCACTAGTTCAAAATCAGTCTATTGTATTGAATCAAATTATTCACATTATTAGAATAGAAAAACAAAATAATTTCAATACAAAGAACAGTGATAAAACTCGCCTCATTCCATTTGTATCTATAACTATAACCCTAACAATTCCCAACCCAAAAAAAAAAAAAAAAAAGCAGCGGAGAGAGAGAACCTTCTTGTCCTTGATCTCGCTGGACTGAATCCAAGTCTTGATCTGGTCTCGGTAGCGCTGGAGCTTCTTGATCTCCTTCTTCAAGTCGGCCTCGAATTTCTCCTTCTGATTAGCATTATCCGTGTCGTAAACCTAAATTTCGAGAAAATTGTGATTAATCTTTCTTTTTTGTTTTTTGTTTTTTTTGGCTTTCCGATGAAGCGAACAGAAGAGAGAGAGATATAGAGAGAGAGGAGAGAGAAAGGTACCTTGTTCCAGATGCTGTCGAAGACATCGACGCCTTCTTGGACCTTCTTGAGAACCCTGTCAATCTCACCCTGTAGCTTTCTACTCGCCCCCATTTTTCTTCTTCTCTGTTTTCTTCTTCTCTTTATTTGTCTGTTAAATTAGGATCCGAATGAATTAAAGTTGTGTGTAATGGAAGGAAGGAACACGATGAGCAGTATTAGCAGTCAAGGGAAACGCAACACACATGAATTTCTCTTTCGCCGCGCTGGGCTTTTTCTAGTGGCTCCTTTTTTATTCCCCATTTTTGCATTCAAAAAGGGCTAAAAGATTAAAAAGATTTTACTTTTTTTTTTTCCCCAAGGCTTTTTTGTACACACCCCTTCCGAACTTTCAAATTTGATAATTTAGCACCTAAATTTTGTTTCTTGACAATCAAACCCCTGATTTTATGATTTTTAGCACTATGAGTTAATTTTACTAATCGTTCTTTAAATTTAGACCGTTGTCTACACATGACTTGCACATCATAACTCAAAAGGTTCATTGCTTATCATTTTTACTTAATTTCAATAAAGAATGAGGATTAAGCTACAAACAAAATAAAGAATACGATCAAAACGTTACAAATGTGGAGGCCTATAGAATAATTAAGACAATCCGTTAACCATAATTATCGAATTTCATTAAAAACAGACCTTTTGTATCATTTTTTAGAGACGATAGTCCTTTTAGTTAAAAAAAAAGGAACGAGGTCAAAAAACGTAATAATTTAGAGACCAATCGAACAATTAACCCTTTGTTAACATGCTTAATTAATAAAACAATATGAACAATTTAAACATGTTTCAATTTGCATTATTAAAAAGGAAGATGTAAGTGAACTTAATCACATGTGTCAGGCAAAAGACTTTATCAACTATCAACGGTGAAAGTAAACTTTTGTATGATTTTGTTTTGTTTTGTTTTTTGCTTTTGGTTTTGTGTTTTTTTTTTTTTTTTTTTCAGATGAAAATGATTTTATAAGACTTGCAAGAACGAGACTAAGCAGCAGTTGTCATGGAGAGAGCCAATTCCTCCATAAAACAACAATCCTATGAGTGAAACAGAGCATTACGAGCAATACCATCGGCCAGGGCATTTCTCATAGCGACTAATCCATCTAAAGAACACCCATACCCGAAAAAGGGATGGCATATTTGAAAAAGGGATGGCATCCAAGGTCCTGAAGAATAAAGCCGAAAACTTCGCGACCGCTAGGGTACACGAGTCCTCAAATGTCGCAGCAAGGAGTCTATCATCTGCATTGCAAACTCACAAGCTAGCAATTCCGCCACCAAAGGGGAACTCAAACAGCTTTTAACTCGACCAGCTTCAAACTATCTGTCCATTGGTCTATCACAAAACAACTCCCAATCAAGCCCAACAATCCCGAAAGGAAGCATCACCGGACACAATCCGAAAAGTAAGAGGTGGGAGTCAAGACAACGATCCTCCTCTAGTCCTCAAACTCATCCATTCCCAGTTTAGAATATCACATCGAGAGAAGGATCCCAAGAGATCCACGTAGAGAGTATTCGCTTTCCATATGGCTGAGATTTGCAAACTGAGAGGTTCTTTAATGGAATTGGGGAAGTCACCCTCAAAGCCCTCGAAAAATAAATAAATAAATCTAACGAAACTCCAAACACACTAGTTGGTTCTCGAACTTTAAATTGTATCAATGTATATTCTTCTGTACATTCCCTAAATTACTATCCATGCACTTTAATATTATTATTTTTATTCTTCAAATGCATTATCAAACAATAAATAATAATAAATAAAAAATTACACGTCTTTCTTTTCTTCAAGTGCATCAGTTGGTTGATAATGTAGAACCACATAGAAGTGTCAGGACGACGTACTTAAATAGTAATACTATTACAACAAAACAATTATCATTCATACCAAAACCATCCCCTTAATAATCAGAAACCGAAAATCTTTGATCAAGCATTTTTCAATATAAGGTAACAGCCAAACCGATCCTCGCAGAAATCTAGTGGCATTTACAAAAGCATTACCTTTTAAAAAAATGCTTAAGATCACCCTGAACAAAATTTCTTAAAGAGCAACTTTTAGCAAACAAAATATTGACTATCCAAGCTCAGAAACTTTCCAAGGAAAAACAAAAGCAAAATTATGTAAATTCAGATCAACGGTATCTAGTCCTCATCCATTCCTGCAGTCTGATCTCTTGTCAGGCCACCTGCTGGTTTCGCCATGATTATCTGCAACGTAATTAATACAAGTCATTCCACTTTCTTCAAAGGAAATAGATATAACTATTAGATGTATATGCTTTCTGTGGAAATCCGGGAGTTAATGCCTAGGATCAGCTGCTGTGAATGCCCAGGATTGCTGTTGTGATTGGTGGTCTAATGCCCTGATTCTAGGATTAGCTGTTGTGTCTTAATTCTAGGATTAGCTGTCTTGTAATTATTTTTCAGAATAAAAGGGATACTGATTTGTTTCCCTAATTAGCTAGGTTTTTCAGTTTTTTCTTCCTTGATTTCAGGAAGAGTTTTTCTCCCTTCCTCTGTATATAAAGCCGTGTACCATTCATCAGAAAAATAAGAA
>JAFMPE010105027.1:0-13120 GCA_024759925.1 Ficus religiosa | reverse complement strand
GAATAGCATTTTAGGTTTTCTATTGAGGGTTAACTTAAAACAATGAATAGAAGGATAGCATTGCAGTAGAATCTTTGGCTAGAGAATTAACCTTCCTTGCACCGAGCATAGAAAAGGAGAAAGCATTTGAATGATATAAATTTAGAGATCATTATATTAATTTGACAAAAAAAATGAACACTAAACTAATATGACACAAAATTAAACTAAAGTTAACTTAAATTTGTATCATTTTGATTAAGAGTAAGGAATTTGTATCATGTTAATCAATAAAAAAAAAAAAAAAAAGTAGTTATTTAGGTAATTTTTTCGGTAGAAAACCATCCTTGAACGGAGGAATGGCTTAAGCTTAATGTCCATGAAGAAGCCCACTTACATGATCTTATTAGGAATTGGGTTTATCTCAACAACCCACAACATGCCCGTCGTTTGTAGCTGTCAAAGGCCTTTTTCTCTAAATGGATAGCCTTCGACAGTTTGGACCACAATGATATATAAAAGGGTAGCAGCAAAAAAAAAAAAAAAAAAAAAAAATATATATATATATATATATATAGATATATAAGTTATTTCTCAAACATTTTAGCTTGCATTATGTATGAGTTTGGAATAAAATTTTTATATTGAACTTGGTCGATTTTTTAAAAATTAATTATAATTTTTGTTGATTTTTTAGAAAAAAAAAATGAGATGAAAATTTTAAATTTGATCCTGAAAGTGAAACGGAGCCTATATAGTTTGACAAGAGAGTCTTCAAGTTGATAATGAGTTAAAATTTGAACAAATGCCGTTCTTTTGTAGACTCTTTTAAAGGAAGAATAAAATTCTAAATGACGTTTGAATCACGTCATGTCATATTCATGAGAGCGTTTTCTTCAAAATTTTAGCATCATCAATAAATTTAGGAGACCTTTGCAACCTTTTATTACACTAAGGGGCAATTTACAACAATTAAAAATTTAAAGGGAAACTTGTCAATTCAATCAAAGTTCAGGAGCAAAAGCACAAAAAACCAAAAAATCAAGGTTAATAAAAAAAGGGAGAATGCAGAAGAAGTGACAATATTTAAAAAAAAAAAAAAGAAAAAAAAAAAGAAAGAAACGAAA
This sequence comes from Ficus religiosa, assembly GCA_024759925.1. Classification (NCBI taxonomy): domain Eukaryota; kingdom Viridiplantae; phylum Streptophyta; class Magnoliopsida; order Rosales; family Moraceae; genus Ficus; species Ficus religiosa. The sequence continues at coordinate 12,014 of JAFMPE010105027.1, read as the reverse complement.
AATCAGAATTGATACATTATGATACTAAATGGTTCTGTGCCTTTTTTATATTTTTCTTATCATTTTGGCCAAACAAGAAATAAAAATGGAAAAGAGAATGGTCATAAAAAGTCGACCATGTTATACATAGTCCAAACAGATAATTCCAGTTAAGTGTGTACTGTATGGACCTTGTCAACAGGCTCTTAATTAAATCTCCTACATTCAAAGATTAAACTGTGCATAAGAGGCAAAGGGAAAATAAAAGTTTTATTTATTATTCATTTTTATTTTTATTTTTTTGAAAATGAAAGGTTAAATTCATATGAGTTTGATTGCATCATTTTCAAACGCAAAATGGCTTATTTAATATTCTTGAGTTACGCAAAGTCTCAAACCAATTTCACCATTGATTTTGTCCATGTTCACAGATTATTAAGTTTATTATACATGTACATACATAATTAGAAAGAAATAGTAATAGAATAATAAAACAATGTATGCTCGTGGGTTGAAGATTACGTGTACAATAGGTTTTCAAGGATTATTTAACTTATTTATTCAAAAATAAAAAGTTATCTTCTTATTTAAGAGCGGAGCCATCCATATCAAATGAAGGTGAATTTATGTTATATCATATTTTCTTAATTTTATCTTTCGAAACTATACATTTTCTTAGTTTATTTGTACTAAAAATTAATTTATCCCTGTATAAACTCCTTACAAATTTTATCCTAAAAATACGCCCCACTGAAACTAAAACTGGCTTCACCATTATTCTCATTTGATCCCATCATTGTTGAGCCATTCGCTTTTTCTCACACAACGCCAAAGTGTTCTTTGCTTTCTTATTTATTTATTTTATTATATTTTTTGCCCATATATACAAAACGAAATTAGTGTCTACTTGTATCAAAATTTAAGTCACAATTTCTTTAATAATTAAGAAAAGAGAAAGAAAAAAAAAAACAAAATACGAAAACTTGCAATGTACTAGAGGCCAAGGTTTACGAGTTTGACGAGGATTAATAATAAACTAATAACGTTTCCCAAATTGTAAATAAAAAAATAATAACAAGAGAAGAAGAATAATAAGCAACAAAATCAACGAGGCCTGAAATTCCTCCAAGTGGCAGCCACCCACAAAAGCCCTTTGCCTTTTCCCTCCTTTTTTACTTACCGTTTCTATTGTCTCTAATGTCAACTGCACAACAGAAGCTGCCAACAGTCAGTTCCCTTAATTTAATGTTTCTCTCTTTTGGCAACTTTTCTCAAGTATTTATTCTAGGAATTTTGTCAAAATTCTCCTAGTAAACCAACCACCACAAGAAGTAAAAACAAAACCTTTTTTTTTTTTTGGGTTTTTTTTTTTTTTTTTTTTTGGTAATAACAATGAGAAAGGTGATCTGAATTCCCATGGATGTGTCTGATCTTTCTCCTGTGATCATCTTCAAGGGCTTTTTGCCAACCGGGTCTTTGTTAGAGTCCTTGGCTCATATATCAAACCAAGTTTTCGCCATGGAACAGCTTCCAATTGTTCAGGTCAGGAACATCTCAACCACGATAAGAAGAATCAAGCTTCTCTCTCCTTTGTTTGAAGAGATTCAAGACATGAATCGCTCGCTTCCTCCATCTTCGATCCTGTGTCTTACTGAGCTTTTCTCGGTGATCAGAAGAGTGAGGTTCCTCATTCAAGGCTGCAAAGATGGCAGCTCTTTGTGGGGCTTAATGCAGACTGAGCTGGTCTCTAACCAGTTTTATGTCCTTGTTAAGGAGATAGGAAGTGCACTTGATATTTTGCCTCTCAGTTTGCTCGACATCTCGGCAGATATTAGAGAGCAAGTCGAGTTACTTCACAAGCAAGCTAAAAGGGCGGAGTTGTTTATCGATCTCCAAGAGCTTCAAAGAAGAGAAGAGCTTCTCCAATTGATGGCTACCAATAATGAGAAGAGCAGCAAGAAAAAAGGGTTCCTGGATTTTGAGAAAGTGAGGGAGATTTTTGGCAGCATTGGTTTGAGAACACCACTTGATTACGAGGAAGAGATGTTGAAACTAGAGGCGGAAGTGCAGAGACAAGCGGGGACCGGTGGACTAATAGTTGTGTCCAATATTAACAATCTTATATCCTTTGTTTCATATTGCAAATCTATGATCTTCAGTGGTGTGCCTGAGAGATCAAAAGATGAGGTAAAGAAGCCATCTTCTTCTTCATCATCTGCGAACAAGAACTACAAGCGTTCCTCCTCTTCTCAATCAATGACTGCGAACATCCCAGATGAATTCCGTTGTCCTATTTCTCTGGACCTGATGAGCGACCCTGTGATCGTCGCATCAGGCCACACGTATGATCGTAACTGTATTGCACAGTGGATCAATTCAGGACACCACACATGTCCTAAGAGCGGGCAGAGGCTAGTCCACATGGCACTCATACCAAACTACGCGCTCAAGAGCCTAATGGAACAATGGTGCCAGGATAACAACATCCCTTTATCAGAGTCTAAATCGCAGTCTCCCTCGGGCTTGGTGAGAAGCGACAGAAAAAGAGGGCAATGCGAGAGCGCTGTTGACCATATTTCTGCCATGAAGGCTGCTGCTGATGCTGTTAAAATGACAGCTGAGTTTCTAGTCGGGAAACTAGCCACCGGCTCACCAGATATCCAGAGACAAGCGGCTTATGAGCTTAGGTTGCTTGCCAAAACTAGTATGGATAGTAGAAGGATTATTTCCGAGGCTGGAGCTATTCCCTTTCTTGTGACTTTGCTCAGTTCTCATGACCCCAGAATTCAGGAAAATGTGGTCACTGCACTGCTCAATCTGTCAATCTTCAACAACAACAAGATTCTGATCATGGCTGCAGGGGCAATCGACAGCATTATCTACGTATTGGAGTCAGGGAAGACCATGGAGGCCAGGGAGAATGCTGCAGCAACAATATTCAGCTTGTCCATGATTGATGACTGCAAGGTGGCGATCGGGGCACGTCCAAGGGCAATCCCTGCGTTGGTCGGGCTGCTTAAAGAAGGCACTCCAGCAGGTAAAAAGGACGCTGCCGCAGCGCTCTTCAACCTTTCGGTTTACAATGCTAACAAAGTAGGCATTGTAGTTGCTGGGGCGGTTCCTTTGCTTGTCGGTCTTTTGATGGATGACAAAGCAGCCATAACCGATGATGCCTTGGGTGTTCTTGCAATGCTGTTGGGGTGTTCTGAGGGACTTGGGGAGATAAGGAAGAGCAAAATTCTCATACCTATTCTTATTGATCTTTTGAGGTTTGGTTCTCCTAAAGGGAAGGAGAATTCGATCACTCTTCTGTTGGGGCTATGTAAAGATGGAGGAGAGGAGGTGGCGAGGCGACTGCTGATCAACCCACGGAGTATTCCTTCTCTTCAAAGCTTGGCAGCGGAAGGGTCGTTGAGAGTTCAGAGAAAGGCTGATGCTCTGCTTAGATTACTTGATAGGTGTTGTTTTCAGTCGCACAATCAGGTCGGATTGTAACAGTGGAAGAAGTTTGAAAAGAGCGGTGTATATTTGTGGAAAAACCTTGTAATAAAAATCTTGTTCATTTGTTATAGTATCTAGATCTTGGAGCTTTCTTCTTATTATGGTTTATGGTTTTGTATCTTGACCATTTTTATCTATGACGGTGAAAATTGGAATCAAAACCAAGAGCCTCACCAAAATCTTATTAGCCTGCACATATTTACTATCAAAATCCAAAACCTGTTAAAACTTTCAACCAAACAGGCATTTTGAGGATCTGAATAAAATGTGCAGAATAGGACATTTCTTAACTTAAGCTAGCAATTTTTTCCGGTGACATTATTACACAAGGTTTTTTCTTTGATTAGTTTGAGACGGAGTGTTTTGTTCACATATTCACTTGGTATTATAATCCAATATAATGGATGTATTTCAACATGCATTTGAATGTCCTCTTCAACCATAAAAATCAAATGAAATGTGCGTTTGGATTGCTTATATTTGAATATTCATTCTAATATGTATTGATAAGAGAAAGAGAAAGTATGTGATGTACTTGGTAAAAATAGATAGAAAAAGTAAATGGATAAATAGTAAAATAAACGAATGTATTGTTTAAATGGAGATGTATTCAAATCCAATATACAAAGGAACCAAATGAATATGACATCGTATTGGAATTGAATGTGTTAGAGTTTGGTAGCCCGAATTCTATTTAGCACAACCCGAAAAGCTCGCGGTGCGACATATGTAGTGAAGCTTTAATTATGAGAATTTTTTGGGGGGTTTGTGGCGGCAATGAATGGATTGAGCCGATAGGCAACCTCTTTTAGGGTTTGGGTATATTTATGATGTAATTTTAAGATTTCATCATTATGCTTATTTGTTGTAACCGCTCTCTCTTGTATCTATCTTTGATTTAGTGGATTTTCTTCTCCTCTGCCATGGTTTTTTCCCATCTAAGGTTTTTCACGTAAATCTATGTGTTCTTATTTTTGTTTCTCTGTTGCCTATTCTCGTTCATAATTTTGTAACAGAATGAGTGATCCAAACGAGACATTAGAAATAATTGAATGAACATATTTTTATTGCCGAGCACATAAATATTTTACACAAGTTTACAAAGAGCAGCTCTATCTCCCCTCCCAAAAGGGCAAAAAATAAAAAGTAGATGTAAGCTGCAGCCGGCAGACCCCTTTTAAGGTCTAACAAAAGAAATTAACATACATTAAAAAAGAAGAAAATACGATGAGAGACGGTTCAACTTACGTTTAACCAATCAGATCTCAATGGTTTCACTTTATGAGAGGCAGAGATCCACGACATGCCATCTGTGAACCAGGATTCACGTCTGGGGCAGCCGAGAATTATGGTTAGTACCTCACAACTCTACCAGTTCCAACTGAATATGCGCGCCATTTATCTTGTATTTCCAGAACCAGCTTCCGCTGTCCATCCAATCCTTTCCAATAGTTTCTAATTGGACTTGCATACCTGTACGTCCAATGAAATGAATTCTGAATAATGGAATTTCTTTCACGTGGCATGCATTCTGTGCGTGCTTGTGTGTCGAACGCGTGCGTACGTGTGTGGGAGCAGGAGCAGGAGTGGTCAATTTTGACAACCTGTCATCAAATATTATACTTGCATAGCCCAATGCATGCCTATAATTGATGTATTATATAAAGCTAGAATGCCTAGTGTTTGGACGCTTCTTAAAGCCACCAGAATCATCTGTTACTAAAATATTCGGGTTTGCGTAAGAATGGTTGGAGGGATCACTGTATGGCCTTGGTTTTAAGAGGAAAGTAAACTTAGATGGGATATTAGACAAGTGAATTCAGCAGATAGACAAAGCGGTTATTTATATTTAAAAGTTGGTAGCTCAAAGAAAACCTGAACTTCCTGATGTGATCTTCAATTTGCAGCCATCCGAAACTTCAAATATATGATTTCCCTGCATGGTTAAAAAACAGTAAAAGAAGCTCCTTAGATTTTCTTGTAGGTATTTATAACCAGGTCAAAGAGTATGAAAGAGTATGCTGTTTCTGTCAACTAAGTGAACCTCCATTTTCCTCATTACTCACATATACATACGGGACATTAGAAGTCCTTTTTACGCTTTTTCCTTGTTTTATTAAACTGATCCGAAATTAAGAAAAAAAGACCAAAATATCAGTAAATGTTATCCTTGTGTCCAACCTTCCCTCTACAATTTTGGTATAATTTCGAATCCGATTTATCAAAAGGAGGAAATGGAATAAAGGAAATTCTATGAGATAGAGAGAGTTGCCTGTTGAGGACCTTCGAGTCTTAAAGAATTAACATGTGAAAATTACGATTTGGCTAAACCTGAAGCATTCTTTAGCAACCACAAGTCAATCTAACCTTTATGGTGACATCTGTTGCCTCAAATTCAGCATTTCCATGTAATACAATCTTACATGCCTCAAAGCGCTGCACAGCATGCTTCCAGTACACATTGTCATCACAATCCCAGTTAATTCCCTTGTTCAGTACCTTGACATTTTCTAATCTACATCTTCCACACCTGTCCAGATGAATACTTTATAGTAGCGGAGGCTATAATTTCCTTTAAAAAATTTTCAAGAATTGCGACGGCATGATACCTGTGCCCATATTGCAAGATGTGTTCTCCATTCTCATTAATCCTAGTTGAGCCCATAGCACTGTCAGCCTCTATGACCAGGCTTCCGTCAAGCTGCAAACGAGAAACCAGATCACTTCACCAGCAATAATGAGCTCTGCACAAATTACCTATTTCACTATTACTAACCTGAACATTCCTCCACAGGAATTCTGCAACCTCTACTTTTAATTCAGAGCCCTTGGATATAGAACCTCCATAGAACTGACAGTAAAGAATAACTTTAGCTATATATGACAAGCAGTTGCGAGTGCTTCACTCTTTGAATAAAAAGGAGGGGAAAAAGAACCAAAAATGAATGTTCTAAGATGATAGCAACTGCATTTCAGAACCTCTCCAGTATTTTTGGGCATAAAGAAAAGCAACAACTAAAATATGAGTTGAAATATGTTATGAATAACACGGATTATTATAAACTTACTTTTTGCCTTGTTACTTCCCAAAGTGGACCCAGAGCAGGGTGCAGAAGGATAAGCAATGGCGGTCCAGAACCAATATATTTTTCATTACCTTCAATCTGGTATGCAACAACATAAAGTACAATTATTGAACATGGGTGTTAAAAATATATATATATATATATATATATATTAGGCAAGAAAGCAAAATAAGAAAAATTCATATTGAGAAAACAATTAGAGATGGCTTAACCAACTGCAAGTAAATTCGATATCGATACTGCAGGAATCTTAAAAGAATGTACCTCAGGAAGTTTAATATTGCATTGAGAAAGAAGATCGGAGGCATTTCTAATGATATCCAACAGTGAACCGTCAGGGGTCTGCACATGAATTTGAATAGACATTTTAACGTGGAGCAAATACAGCTTTACTTTTTAGACTGGTCTACAGTTACTCAAGAAACAGGTCATGCCATTCTCAATATCCTCCAGTTGAAAATAAAATTAGAAAACAACAGTAAATAGGACATAACAATCAGAAAGTACATGACCTGGTGTAAAGATTTGTCTGTATGTCTTCTTTTCTTCTTAGCAGATGATGTAACTCTTTTTCTTTCATTAAACACGATATAGGTATCAAGCGTATCTGCTGAAACAAGTTAAGACAAAGTTAAGACAGTAATGGTGCATACAATAAATTGGATATGAAATTGACTACTATGTAGAAATGACAAGCACCATAAACAAGTATATACCTTCCACACCCTTATAACATCGAGATGAGTTTGTATTGAGAAAGCTATCAGCAATATTTTGCATTGTGCATTCCAGCCTGCCACCCGGAACACTGAATAATAGAAAAGTGTTAGGGCTCTCTAATGACATCTTGGATGGAAACTAAGAACTTATAATAATTGCTTGGAAAAGAATTTTTGGTTTTGTGGGGGGGGGGGGGTTTGGGTTGGGGTTGGTGGGGGAGAGAAAAAGAGCAGCCTTTACATCAAACAAAAAGAACAAAAAATGATAGGGTTAAAAGGAGATCTTTGGCAGGAGAGGACCACTCTGAGTATTATTGCTGAAACCAAAAATGTCAATTGTGCAAAAGAGAAGTCAAGACGTAATATACCTGTGTGGTTTTCCATAATAGTCTACAAACGAGATTTTCTTTTTCGTGTTGAGCACCATGCCAGGTAAGCTGTTACCATTATTACTTGATCCAACCAACTCTGCAGAAGGCAGATCCACGTACAAGATGTTCGTATTTGCAGGAAACTCTGCCTGCAAGCTTGATTATAGAAAACAAAGTTATAACTCAACCTTCTGATCTCATGCTACAAGATGCCTCTAATATAAAAGAACATGATGCAAGAAAGAAGATAAAAAATGAAGCAGATTTAAGAACCAAGAAACAGAACCAAACTGAACAAGGTAATTTCATCTCTCCCTCCCCTTCCCTAGGGATTGGCAGTTGAAAACAACATCACATGCACTTTCTTATAACAGAACTCTGAGCATGATAAAATTCACGACAAATAATGCCAGTACGTAAAGTTTATTAACTACGCATTTCCACACCATCCAGCTCATTTAAACATCAAAATGAACAATTCTATAAGATTTCACTTTCTCATATTTTAGAGACGTACTACATTATTAAGTGGGTAACCCTTGGTTATTAAATATCTTGACTTGGTTCTGCCATTTAAACACTGAACCAGAATATACCTATTAGGAGAAAGAGGTCCATCAGCTATTCCAAACTTTTCAAACTCTGTATACTCGATGCATGATAAACCATAGGCCCAGACCCCATCAAGAGTTTTCTTCTCAATCAGAACATTAATTCCTTCCGTAGCCCCCAAGTTCCGCTTACAGGATGCAAAGCCCAGTTTCTGTCACGTGCAAATTAAAAATGATCAACAAAAAAAGGAGTACTACAAGAACTAATCAATTAATATAGCTTTGACTTCCCCCAAAATCAGTGCAGTTCATGCGCTATACTGAGGTAAAATCTTCAGACACAAATTTTGAAAATAAGCTTTTATTCTTTCTCCCTCTAAGTTCCTTGTTAAACCAAAATCCTACCTTTCCTTGGTGCAAACCAATTCCCGCCAATGCCAAGAGGGTCAAGTCTGTGGCTGCCACAACATTACTGCAGGTCACCATTGTTAGTTGGAGAGGATTGGGAGACTTACTGAAACCAAAATGTTCCAAGTCTAGGCCTTACCTGACTTGACGAACAGTTGCTCCTTTTCTTCCATGATCATAGAACCATTTGAATATACCTTTGTCATAAGCAAGTTTCCATATTACACCATGACCGCCAGGTTTGCATACAAGTGAAAAAGGCTTGCTAACCAGCCATTGGCCTTCTTCTGCACTAACAGTTGGAACAAGAGGCTGGAAATTCACAAATTATTAACATAAATGAGCACCGATATCTATCAACCCAAAAAAGGAAATTAATTCCTCTAAGTAAAAGAATAGTTTATGTACTTATAGCAATTCCAATCAAAAACCTGTTCAAAAAGTTGGAAACTCGATTGACCTCTTCCAAACCATCCAAGCCTTTTACAAAGAGACATGATGTGCTCATGATTGTTCTTTGCAGAACTTGTCATGATTGCAACAGGAGTGATGCATTGTTTGCCATAAATCTTGAAATACAAGAACTCTCTAGCCTTGCAATTAAAAAAGAAGAAAAACCATAAGATGAATGTGAATTCATTGTCTACGATTAACGGTTTAATGCTTGTTATTATCCCATGCAAGCATCTGAGGCACAGATGGTCATGTTGGGAAAACAGAGATCATATACCTGAAGATCTCTTATGAGACCTTCCAACAAAGTCCGTCCACAATAAGGTAGCATTGCAGCAGGAAGACATTCACCTGTGTCGGGATCAACCAAGCCTAGCCTATCTGCAGCGCCTCCCAAAGGATAAATTTCACCTAGGTACGGCAAACCCTAAAGAAGAATAAGATCTTGTAGTTCAAGCCAACTTGCAGAACATCATTTTCAAGGAGTAAAAGATATACAAAAGCACTAACCTCAATTCCCCATAAAGCAGCCTCTAATGCAAATTCTGTATTTTGAGAAAGATCAAGTCCTCTGGGAGTATGAATTTCCAAAAACTGGCAATCCATCAGTTCATGTTTGTGTTTGGACCTTTTTGTGGTCTGTCTTTCTGCTCTTGTCTCGACAAGAAGCTCCAAAACTGTTATCTGATATCTGCAGCACGTTTGTAAGCAGACAAACCATCATGGTTCGTACTTTGCATAAATAGCTTAGCTTGCAAATATGCTTAATACCTGCCTGATGCTTATTTATTTGTTTATCTATTATTTCAAGTTGTCAGGTGTCAAATCAAGAAAAAGGCATGACTAATTGGGAGAAAAAAAAAAAAAGTCTATTTTGAAATTTTCAGCAGGAATATAAAATTTCAAATATAGACCTATGTTACATAGAACTTTGTAGGAGATAAATTTGAAATTTAAATTGAATCTAGTAATTATCAACACATGAATGGGGCTCAATTATCTTCATCATTTCCAGCATCTTCGCTATTTCAATAACTCAGGTCTAGGCAACTTTGAACTTGAACTTGATAGTTCGGATAAGGCAAGTAATTGTTTGCTTGCCATTCAGTTAAAAAATTACTCCGGGAAAGTTCGAGTATCAAACAGAGGAAAAAAAAGCCCAATAGTTTCAGCAAAAGTTTTTCAAACTGATACCCAGAAACTTATAATTGAAGCAAGATCATAATATAGGAAATTTATCAGCATAACCATCTAGAAAGATGAAAATATTGCTTCCACAAAATACAAATTTATGCTTGCATATAAGACTGATTTTTATCTGCATTATCAGTCAAATGGGAAAACTTATCAATCTTAACATCGTCTTAACCCCACCTAGCTAAATTTTAAACCATAATAAATTCATAATGAAACTGAACAACCTATAAAACCAACTCTAAAACAATACAAACCTTTGGCATTACATTGCTTATGCTTTCAGGTAATAAAAAGAGGAACACTAAAATTTGTGGCTTTTTAGTCAGTGTTTAGAACCAAAATTTTATATTTAATTAAAGCTATGCTTTGTAACTGTGAAAGTTTGACTGCAAACTCTTCTTGTGAAAAACTATCCAGACACTTCTTAAGCAACAATGCAAAGAGAAACTATTATACATACATACATACATACATACATATATATATATAACATAAAGAAATGCAAAGAGAAACTCACCCAATAATTCCTCCAATGCAATCATAGAACTGTTCAACCTCTCCCAAGATCTTCAACAGCTTCCTCAAGTCCCCAATGTCTTCATCGTTCAAAGCCAAACCAAACCCAATCCCATTGGCTTCGCCACCGCCATTGACGTCCAACTTCTCAATCATCCCAACCAGAGCATAAAGCGCGCTCTTGATCGAGCCCCTCACCGACTCCAATTCGCTGTCCACGAACTCAAACCCGAAATCCAGCACGTGCTCCTGCCCGGACGCGACCAGGCACTTGAGCAAGAACATATCATGGGAGCTCAAATTCAACGAGTCCAAAACCCTAGAGAACCCGCTTCTGCTAGAACTAAAGAAGTCCTTCACTCTCCGGTCACCGTCCACAACTCTAAGCTTCTCTCGGAGGCTTCCCGACCTCGACAGCCTGGAGCGAAGACCTTTCAGCCGCGAGATTTCTCGCCGGAGGTCGAACTCTGGAGGCGGCGGTGCCGCGAACTCTACGGGCGCGGTGGTGACTCGCACGACGGGGCAACGAGGTGTTGACAACGACGACGACGACGGCAAAGAAGAAGAAGAAGAAGAGGAGGAGGAGGAGGAGGAGAAGCCGAGGGAGAGAGGCCGTTTTGCGAGGCGGAGAGAGTAATGAGGGTGGGAGGTGGGGAAGAAAGAGGTGTTGGAGGTTTTGGAGGTGAAGGAGAAGAGGAATTGGTTCTTGTGATTGAGTATTGGAGAGGACTTCGCCATTGTTGGACAGTCTGTGAAGGGGAGGGAGAGAGAGAGAGAGAGAGAGGCTTTGATTTAAAGAGAGGAAGAGAAATGGAGGGATAAAAATAGATGCTGGGAGCATATACCAAAGAATTAGGAGAGAGAGAGAGAGAGAGGAGAAAGACAGGGAGAGTGGCGGGTTTATCAACTGTAAAAAGAGGAGGGAGTCTGTCTCCTAAATATTATCGTCTTCTGCTCCAACCGAAGCTTTTCATTGGTCGCTTGTATTTCCCTCTCTCTGTTTACTTTTTTATTGTTTTTTTTTTTTTGGGGTCTAATTTTCTTTTCAATTTATAGTTTGTGTTATTGAAAGAAAAAGTCAAGAGAAATTAGTGGAATAATCAGAAAACTAGATTAAAAAAAGGGGACTTCACGAGGTAAATTTTACCCACCATCCGATTGAAATCGAATGGTAGAAAGTAATGAAGGAGTACCAAATTAGAATAAAGCATCCCACATATGATCAATGTTATT